>SRQH01000237.1:0-37473 GCA_018360345.1 Claviceps sp. LM84 group G4 | reverse complement strand
CGAAAAGTGGAGGGAGTTTCGGGGCCACTGTACCTAAAAATCCACAAATTCGACATCCGAGTAGGGTGCCAACTGGCATACCAACTGCCTCCTCAGAATTACCGCATCAGGCAATTCTGATGGATCCTGGCGAATTTGGGATTTTGGTACCAATTGAAGTCTATTTGGTATCCTAATCTGAACCTGACGGCCGAAGTATGCGGAGCCTTAGATCCCCCCCTCACATACGGAGCGTAACCTCTTTACGGAGTATTATTACGACGTACCTCTCCGTACAATTTTCATCATTTCCTTTCCCTCGAGGTCCCACACGTGACACGACGGCAGACAAAGACGCATGCGGGATGATGATGCGGCACATGTCTCATGGTGCAGTTGTATTCACTTTATCCACCACATATCAAATCGCGTTTTCTCTGCAGAAACGAGTTCTCTACAGCCCGACGATGATATCCTGCGAATTTAGATATCCCGATACTGGGAAGCTCAGACTCCCGCGCTTCCACGGACCACGACTACAATATTGGTTCTTCAAGATTGTTGTTGTGGAACACGATGGAAGCGAGGGGATTTGATTTTGAGCTTCCCAGTATTATCGGCATCGATCAATTTTCGCCGGGTATCATCGTCAGGCTGTACAGAACTCATTTCTACAAAGAAAACGCGAATCGATTGAGAATTGATGAAGAAGTTACTCCGTATACCTATGTAGTGAATACAACTGCACCTGCCTGTGACCTGACTCTCTGAGTGATGAGGTACAGATACATACCTCTAGAGGTAAAGTACCATAGGTACTCCGTAGGTAGGTAGCCTTTAGGGATTTGTCATCATTTGTGAGTCGTGACTCGTGACGTCGTTGTGTGGGGCCTCGAGGGAAGAAAGGTTACTCCGTGCTCCGTAAAAACGGATAGATTCCCGCAAAGATCTGTGGGGCGCTCGGAAGCGAAAAACGCAAAAAATGAAAGCTGCTTGCCCGCGGCCTGGATCGAACAGACGACCTTGTCATTACGAGTGACACGCACTACCACTGTGCTACGAGGGCTTGCTTTGTTGAAAGCTACGCTAACTATTGAAGCCTATGAATTGTATTGTCAGCTCCCAATGGCCATGCACTTGCCGACGCTGTAAATTACGTCATTTCACGGCCCAACAAGCTCCAAAGCATGGAAATGTGCGGCAGTGACGTTTCTGCGCTGGGCTTCGAATCAATCTTCGACGTTCATAGGCTTTGATCATTGCCTCTCGAGTTCCTTTCTTTTTCAATTCATACTTTCTTTTGCCAGAAGTCCGTGCCATCATTCTTTCATCACTCTACGGAAAAATACGTGCCTGTGAGCACATGCGTATGCGGCCGACATCCTCAACAACCAAGAAGCGTTCGTTCATTCTTTCGTGACACCATTCTCGTTCTCAGTACACCAAAAGAACAAACAAAAAGAAAGGATTAGGGCAGCCCTTTATCACCTAAATGGGTTGCTTTAGCACCTCGGTCAGTTACTTTGCCTTCTCGGCGCTGCACCTGGTGTGCTTCGCTTTGGCTCTGGCAGTCTGCGGGCTGTATGGCCAGGATCTCAGCAGTAACCACCATAACTCGAAGTGGGTAAGTATCGCCGTCCCCTCGCCTAGCTCAACTTTCATCATGACTGTAGGCCATTAGCTAAATCCAGGGGTGACTGTTTCCTACAGGTCTATGCTGTTGTTGTCGGCTCGCTCTCTGCGATCACCTGCGTAATTTACTTTATCCCTGCTCTGCTACGTCATTCTGGCATAATCGGTGCGGGTTGGAGTTTTATTCTCTTCATTCTCTGGATCGCTCTCTTCGGAGTGTTCGGCTCGGTATGTTTGACGGTGTTTGACGGCCCGAAGACGAAAGACGCGACGCGCGACGCGCCCTCAATGTCGCGAAGCGCGCGCGACCTTGTTCCTCTTCCGTTGCTAACGACATGTAGCTGTTCATTCACGAAAATCCAGAAGGCAACGGCGGCATTCAGCGCATGAAGAATGCCGTTTGGGTCGATCTCGTGAGTGCGCTTCTTTGGCTCGTCTCAGCCGTCGGCGCTACGTTTTACTGGTGGAAGTACCGCGATCATCAATCTCAATTCACCGGACGTGCTCACGTCTAGGTGATGATGCGAGGCCACGTCGAAGGGGAAGCAAGGAGCTCGACAAAGCTAGAGGCTAAAGAAGTCGAGGAGCAATGGAAGCCTGTTATTATACCGCCTCCTTACTTTGCTTTTGGCGTTGCGGTGTTTCGGAATACCCGGCAGTCGCAGTGGAACGACGCGTTGCCAATACACTGTGGCTGTTACGAAGATGTTACGGACGGTGACACATGCAGTTCGTAATCCCCGATGCGGCTGCTGTGTGAAAGATTGGCTTGGCATTTCAATTCTCGTTTTCTTACTCTTTATCAAGTACTTTAATCAACCCATGATGTTATGACGCATGAGTCTAGTATGCGCCTTGAATGCTTCATCGCCTGATTTCTCATCGGGACTCGGGATATAACTACCTACTCGTCGCGTCTTGTATTGTGCAGCCAGGCAAGCTTAGCATTCGGCGGCAATGACCGACCACTTGAGGCCAATTTGAATGCACCATATGTATTTGATGCGCACAAAGCATCGCCAGTCGCGTCACACGATTCGACAAATTGGAAACGTACAAGCCTCGCGCTCATTTACCACGTCTTCGAGATACCTACATACCTGTGTTTCACCCCATCTCCCGCATCGTGCGATCGTGTCGCGCGAGAGCCCGTCGCGTAAATTTTTTAAACTTTGTTGCATCTCTGATGATCTGATCCCCTTTCTCCCCAGGCGCCAACCGCGCCTCAATTGGATTTCGAAGAAACGGATGGCGGTGATGATGTCACTATGTACATGTAGCTCCAAGCAGGGGGTCCCAAACGACGATGGGATCTGCGGAAGGATGCAGCAGGGGTTAATGGCGCTAGCAGGGCCTGGCCCTGAGGGACTTGAACTCCTTGAGGCAATACATATATGTATACATAATCGAAACAATCAAAGTGGTCTACTGAGTACCTACCTATGTATGATACATGTACATACCTAGATAACAGATAGGTACTCCGTATAAGCTGCGATTGCGAATCGTGATAAGTCAATGGATATCAGACCAAGATTAGGATTCATTTCGCACGTCATTTGCAATTGAAACGTAGGTATCCGGGGATCATTCGTCGATGATCCCATTTTTAGAAGCACTTGCATGCAATGTACACAGTACATACGATGCTTCCAGCTGTTCAGTTTTTTTCCTTTCCCACTCGTATCGTAGGATCGATGGGATCGGTGTTGTACGGGCTTTGGACCAGGGTTGCCTGGGAATCCTGGAATAAATCCATGGCATCTATAAATGGGCACATCTGAAGAGAAGGTGGGTTGTCAAATCTGGTGATCAATGGATTTGTCCTTTCTCCCATTCATGTATCTTTCTCATCCTTCCCGGCGCTACTCTCTCCTTGGCATATGATCGCCGGCTGGTTGACTGTAACTTTGTAAGGGCCGTTATCATAATTCATAACGTACCTACATACCTACATACTCTGTAGGGACAGTACGAGATTTGCCTAGGAGGTCAGAGAAAGAGAAACCTACCAGGTTAGGTAGGTAAGTACCTAGGTATTGAATATGCATACTCCGTGAGTCTGTACATCATACATCGGTTTCGAATTGCCTAATAGAGCACTGCTCTGCGATCGGCCCGCGCGGGTTAGGTACTGTACATACTGTACATACTTTGGATGTCTGAGGTTAGGATGAATCGCGACGGAAATTCAACCAGCCTGATTGGCAATTCGGATCAACGGCATCTAAGGAATGTCACAGTGGCGAAACCCATCAGACGCAACCAACAGCCAACGCCGTAGACTGAGAAGAAGTCCGCACTCTTGGCTGTAAGCCTGTTCTTGGCGCGGGAAGGTGTTATGCTGCACTGTAGCCTGTACTCCTCAGGAATCACGGCGCGTCCTCGATTGTTCGAATACAGATGAGTGCTAGCGGTACGCATGATGATGTCGTCCACGAGGTACTATCATTCGCTGTTCAATGTTGACTCGGGGGTAGGCGGTGGCAGTGTGAGACAGTAACAGTGAGCCAGCCGCCTTCTCGAGTCAGATTATTGCGCAGAACGAGTGACAACCAGACATTCGACGATCAATGGCCTTGGCATGTGAGATAAAAGCGACCCAGTGATGCACCCGCACCCTATCGATAGTAATAGGTACCCAGAAACGATGAAATCTGTGCGACACATTAATATGTATGTACAATGGCAGTGAATGGTACATACATAACATGAAGATACCTAAAACAAAGTTGGCTTTGAATGGCCACCTACCTACGGAGTATGTAGAGACTAGAGCCTGAAACCCACTGACTCCCCGGATGGTAGGATTTGTCGCATCTACTTCGCGAGCGATGTCCGTTCATAGGCCCAAAGACTGTACGGAGTACGTAATGTATACCAAAGCACATGGCGAGTTTCGAGATATTCAAGGTGCCAAGCCAAGCCTTCCTAGCCCGATAAGTTAGACGAAAAAACATGAATTGCCGACATAAGAGGGAAACATCTTGACACTCAGCTCAGGAGTCAGGAGTCAGCACTCAGCAGGATAGGTAGTTGACCCATCGCAGATATGAAAATACGCATGTGTGCTCTGTTGACGTGTTGTGTTTCTTCGAGAGTCACGTCTGTGCCAGTGCTTCATCGCGCCAGTGTTTTAGGTTCCCAAATCGCCATCAGAGTTCCAGATGACGCAATGAGAACGGGGGACACGTGAAGACGCGCTCTTATCTACAGGTATGTATGGACAATGTACATATGTACCTACATACATTAGATACCTACATGCCTACCTACATACGGTATACCTCATACTGGAGTACATGTAAGTGCTCCGACCTAGGTACCTATGTATGTATCTCTCTGTAAAATGCTGGAGACTGATGACTCTCGAGAGAAAAGTTGAAGACCACGCCTCGCTTCAGGTGGGATTGGGAACAAGTGAACGGGCTGAGTGGGTCGGAGAGTCACGCCAGTCTGTCAATGGCATGGCGTTCTCTTGGCTGTGGATCCCATCTTCGGGCCACCTGTGCCAGCCGCCTGGACCGACATTTTCATCTGTCAAGTGTCAATGCTTGTCAGGTGAAAATGCCCACTCATCGATAAGCAGGCTCCTTCCTCCCGTCTTATTATAGTCGCCTGTTAGCTTTTCTCGGTACAGACTGCTTTCTTTTAAAGACCATCTTCAACCTCCTACAGCTCATCGATTTGGACGTACGCGCTTGTCAGAAGTTCGATTGTCGTTTCTGTACGCAAAGTTTGGCATTGTCTGCCTGGCCCTCGCCGCAGAGATCTACCCCAGGCCCCTCACGCCCCCGTCTCCAATGCTATCGAAACAACCAGGAAACTGGAATGCGACTTAAAAAGTTTGGAGACACATTGTAATAGACGTCTTCCAGCCATCAGCACCGCCGAATACATCCAGGATCGGAAAAAGTCATTTGTTTTCAATGCGTTTCAAGTTCGTGCTCGGCACCATCGAAATATCGTGCATCTGTGTCGCAAGCCCTTCCCGAAAGTACTATTAGCCGATCTGTTCGACTCTACCACCTCCAAGGCCATTGAACTGGTACTTTGGACCCGGATCGAACATTGTTGACGACATACTTTGCATAACGTCATAATGGCCAGCTTCGCCAGGTCGTTCAAACCGCCAGTGGCTCTGCTCTCGCCCCGTCGACGCCCTCGAATGACCGCTCGAACATTGTCCAGCTCCTCAGAATTGTCGCTAGCTTCCATCGCAACTTCGGCACACCAGACGGATTACTTTGTCGACCGCCCGGTTACATCGGCACCGAACTCCTCCTCTTTGTCTCCAACGGTTGGACCTCTTCTGGAAGAGGGGCCGCAACCTGTCGCAGGTAGGTGATTTGCTTGTAGTCGAGCGTGGCACCGTCCCTATTCATTCCCACTTCATCCCCCAATGCGGCAACCACTATTACCGTGACCTAGACTTCGGCCACGGTCCATCCAACCTCTGCGGCCTCTGCGCTATGATACATACCTACCTACTCGGACAGGCCACGGCTGCCGAGCGCGCAATATGGTGCGGCTTGGCGGCTAACCCGTCTAGAGATAGTGTGTAACCGCAAACTACGTCGTGTATTTCCACACATCATCACCACATTACCTAGGTACATTTGCAATCAACGAGCAGCGGGCCTCATGGATAGGTACATGAATGCCCTTAGGTATTATTATACATGCAAACCTTGACGCCACGCATACCGTGGATTGGACAAGGGACAAGGCCCACTGAACAGATGGAACGGACGACCACCATCTGTTATGCTATAGCAGTGTGTGCCTTTCTTTCTGCCGGCTCTCGGCCAAGATGATCCTCAGTCACTTATTTATTCGAATGGGCGCTGTCACTAAATCTCATTTTACCCTCACTCGTCGCGCCATACTTCCATATTTAAAATTCCCACGTATTCGCTGACACCGCTGTACCTTTCGACACAGGCAGTCACAAAGTCGCTCTCGACTCCCCCAGAGCCAATAGCAACGGTCCGGGCCCTATCGACATTCCAAAACCTCGAAAGATCAGCTCAAATCGCACCTGCACCCCGCTTGAACCACTGTCGGCTCGAGGTGATTTGCCAGGGTAAGAATCGCTCATACGTGATTGCAGTTATCACGGCATCTAACCGTGATGTAGAGCTTACTTTCCCTTACACGAGGATCCCAAAGAACGGATCCGTCGTCCACATCCTTTTGCCTGTGAAGCACCCCACTCGCATCCGGCCCGGGTGTCAGAAACTGTCGCAATGCACGCAGAACGAGCTCGAAGCTCACATGCATCCTTGTCAGCCTCTGTGGCGCATTCGAGCACACCAGTCTTGACTTATATCGCTCCTGGTTTCCACGACGCGCCGCTGCCCTTGGGAAAATACTACCCTACCAACTACGCTCAACAACATCCGCATCAAGACGCTTCGCCCCATGCCACACCAGTCGCCCAGTCGGTACTATGTTCGGTGAAGTCGGATTCGGCCATGCCTCAAGGGCGGTCCGAATTTCATCGAAGCGAGAGTTTTCAGATGGACATGCGTCGCAGAATGCTACAGTATCAGCGAGACATGATTGCACAAGCCTCCATGGTCCTTGATGCCACAACTAGAACGGCGTCACCTGGCGTGTCTTTGAACGGTCTACCAATCAAGGATATCTGGCTTTCGGGGACCTTGTCAAACAAGCCCTTATCACCGAGACTTCATCCCCTTGGAAGTCCGGGCCCCGTCACTCCCATGGAATTAGATTCCAATGGCTGCAGCTACGTCGAAACTGGGACGATCCCTCTACCCGTCTCCCTAGGTGGACTTGCGCCATCTGGCGGTGCTCGTCCAAACTCGGCGTAACCGATTCACACTGTATTATGGAACTGTGCGAATAAGGAAGGAAGCTTCGTCGGCTTGGGGACGGTGGAATTTTCCTGCTTACAATTGGAATTCGGACTTAGCACTGCGTAGCGTTGACAGCATTTTCTTTTGGCGCAGATGAGCTTGATCAATCTTTTATATCTCGGGCGAGGGTGTATTTTGCAGTTTGCATTAAGCTTTGGGGTGAACTGGTTCGGGAAGGCATATAAATATTTGTCTGTACAATACCCCGAGAGGCAACGAATATGGAGTAGACTTGGCCTATAATTGATGGATCATGATTTTCATTATATACAACTGAGCTATTTTCGGGAATGCATCAACTCAATGTATCATGATTGTGGGTGGTTTTTGGGTGACACCCAAGCGCAAAAAGGTCCGAGAAGCGATTACTTGCACGCAGGGCACTAATTGGCCGAGATTCACGGCTGAGGATGAGAAAGGCCTCGTATTGCTGGGAACGCTGATGACCACCCATTGCGATGGGCCAGTCGATGCAGACTTTTCATGCAGGTGGCCGACTGCATCTTGCAAATCCCGCTCCGTGGTTGGCCTTGGCGGTTTCCAAGATTGGCATGTTCCAGCAGCTACCCAGCATTGGATGTGCCGTGTACCAAAGCGGCTTGTAACAAAAGAAGAGGAATGGAAAATGGAACGAGAAGATCCTGGAGGCTGGTTCTCTTCTTCGATTGTGCGACGGCTGTCGGAATGGAGTGGTTTTTGCGCCGAGAGCGCCCATGTCTGCGATGTACTTAAAGAAGCATTGGTGCGTGCCGACTACCTATCCTGTGCTGCTTTTCGTGGTCGGTCTTTTGATTATCATGCAAACTTCCAAACAGCACTAAGATCTGAACAGTATTATGCCGAGCCATTACATGATCATCACCACCTTCGATCATTCTGTGTCACGTCCTGTGTTGACTATACTTTCAAGAACACCTCCTCCACGCCCCTTTGAACAGAAAATACAGAGCTAGAACTCTCTGCCCACTTCCAAAGAATCAGAAGTAACAGAAGACCGAACACAATGATCTACATATCCTCTACAGCCGAATTCGACAACTTCCTCCGCCAAAGCCCACGCCTCATCGCCCACTTTACAAGCAACTACTGCAAACCATGCAGCTGGATCAACCCCAAATACAATCAGCTAGCCGCGCGGTACAAAAACGTCGTCTTCGTGGTCATTGATGTGGATGCGAATCGGGACCTGGCCAAGAGATACAAGGTGGACGAGATGCCGACGTTTTTCATGTTCATGCGGGCGAAGAAGGTGGATGAGTGTGGTGGGTTGAATGAGGAGATTTTGGAGGCAAAGGTGAAGAAGTTGGCTTCTTGAGATCTTGAGAAGGAAGGCGATGGATGCTGCGGCCTGCGGAGGGTTATCGTGGGGGCCTAGTGGAAAAATGTATGTACGTACATACCTATGAGGTATGTATGTACTCTGTCGTTTGTTTCGAAACGACTTGATTTTCGGTTGTGGTCTTGAGGCCGGCTTTGTCTGAAAGTGTGTGCATTGTAGATACAAGAACGCCAGTGTGTTGAGTTGGGCGCTGCTTCGGTCCCCAAGTCCACGATGTGTGTGTGTGTGTGGTCACTCACTGGTGTACACATCGGATACTACCTACATACATACCTAGGTAGTATGTAGATATGGATGCGGCACTTGGGAAAAGGATTCCGTCCAATGTCACCTAGTTAGCAATCCTTCGTCGGGCAACTTGCCATAGCGACATCAGGTTTTGGCGGATCTGGTGGCCGGGCTATTTACGATGATTTACGATGGGAGGCAGCTTGTCATTTGGCATGGGTGGGCTGGGATCGTGAACACGGAAACCCCTCGTGGATGAGTGCGTTATTTTATAGTACGCTCTAGAAAGCCGCGCATAATCGAGACCAAGTGAAGCAGTGCCGTGCCGATGCAATCCAGACCCATCGAGACGTTATCGAGACGTTCTCTGGACGGGAGCTTTGAAGGGTACTCGTGGGTGAAACCTTTTGAACAGGACACCCACTATATCTAGTGGGTGCGACTTCCCGATAACAGGGCCCCAATTCGAGAACGGTCCACCGACCCGCTCCGTCGCGTTTCTCCTCACGTTCCCCCCAAAACAACACGATTTTCGAGAACACTTGATAGCATTTTCGCGTCAACACTTATCCAACAATTGCCCACAGTGCATCATGCCACCTCAAACTCAGGCCACTCCTGCCGTTAAGGCCGCGCGTGATATGTATCTTGATTGACCAAAGTCGCCCTCGCCGCGATAACGCTGAACCCCTTTCCGTTAGGGCAGCCGCAGCTAGACACAAAGTCTCCATTTCCGCAGTCCATCGCCAGCTCGTGTCATTGAGGAAATTCGGGAAGCCAGCTTATAGCGATGTTGGCCCAGGTCGTCCGAAAAACCTCAACGACAGCGAAGAGCGTGCTGTTGTTGGATATATCATTTGGCTCGAAAGAGCAGAATTTCCAGCAACTCGTCAAGCCATCGAAGAGGCGGCAAATAGGTTGCGGTCGCTAAGAACGCCTCCAGCTCCTCCAGTCGGCCATCATTGGTACCGGAATTTTCTAGCGAATAACCCTCAGCTGGAGAGGAAGCGGAGTATTCGGGCTTTTGAGCGTGATCGTGCAGGTTTTGAGTGTGGCGATATTGACAATTTTGAACGATTGTATGCTGAACTAGCAGAAATCGTTAAAAATCGAAAACTTACAGGATCTCAAATATTCAACGCGGATGAGTGTGGAATCCGTATTGGAACTTTACGAGAGCGGCTTCAAGTGGTCGTCGTTAAGAAGAGGCGTACCGCTAAGCATGAAGTCGTCTCGTTCAATAATCGTGAATCGGCTACGCTGATTGGATGCGCGAATGCAGCTGGAGGTAAGTACCTATATCCCATTCACTTCCTCTGTTTGTCGCAGGCAAAACGTCAGTGGAGCTCATGCGATACTGCATTCGCTTTGATATCGAGATATATATTCTGCCACCGCATTCCACGCACTTGACACAACCGCTAGATGTTGGTGCTTTTCAGCCGTTGAAGATGGCTCATCAACGTATCCTTAGAAAGCATTCGTCCGCATTAGCTTTTTCTGTCGAGGCGGCGATGCCATCTCCGATGTTATCCACATTGAGAGAATTGATATACCCTTCTGCTCCCGGGCGTCCTTGCCTTCCCCTCTTCTTTTTGTTGTCTGCAGCAGCAATTCGATCTTGTCGACTCTTTATATGGCTTTCTGCGAAGCTAGAAAGAAACACAGATTCTCGGGCTACATCTTCGAGAATGTTGAACGCATAGCGAAGTTCTGAGTCGAAGTCATCAAAGTAATTGTGGCGGATTTGGCGAGCAGCCTCAATTGCATATTTGAACTGTGTGTCCTTCGGAAGGAGCGACTGAATTGCGGGTGCTGACGTCGCAAGGACTGACTTCTTCTTCTCCTTCAGTGCATGTATCACTTCAGATCCGTTGACGGGGAAAATCCCACTCTTTTCGAAACCGTTCATAATGTTGTGCTTTGTAAAGCCGGAGGAGATGATTTCATGAAGGTTAGCAATAAAGTCAGAGCGGTTAAAATGCAGATTACCATCGCGGATGTGCTTTTCTAAGGATACGTTGATGAGTCATCTTCAACGGCTGAAAAACACCAACATCTAGCGGTTGTGTCAAGTGCGTGGAATGCGGTGGCAGAATATATATCTCGATATCAAAGCGAATGCAGTATCGCATGAGCTCCACTGACGTTTTGCCTGTGAAGCCATCTATAACGAGCAGTCGCCATATGCGCTTCTCTTCCGGAGCGGATAACAGCACACGGTTGCTCCGAGTGCGGAAATACCTCGTCCGTGAAACAGGAATAGCTAAAATGCAGCGACGCGAAGCTGTGCCAGGACGCGCCAAAAGGTAGGCCAAAGTTCGCAACGCTGTTCTCGCAACGCTCACGTGCAATCGTGTTGCAGTGACCAATGAGAGTAGACTTGGTCTGGCCAATGAGAGGTGTCCCTGTGACACTAGCGCATTCTCCTACCCCATTATCCGAAAATAATAGGCAAACACGGAAGGTGCGCCTCCGCTGACGCTTCGGCACACCTTCCTTCAGTTTTGCCTATGTATAAGCCTCCAAGAGAACAAGTGATGCCTGAGATGTAAGGCTGATACCTCCAACATGGGGAATCGGGATGAGGTGACTCGGTGAGCGGGGCAGCACAGCACTGGCCGCACGTGAGTTGGCGTCTTGTCTCGCGTTCAACGACTCAGCCGGTTTCGTCGCGTCCCCTTCGCACATCATGATGGACTACGCGACGAATTGATCACTCCTCACAGTCTTCACAATGCGCCCGATGACATGAACAGCGCAGCGTGACACTATCCTACCAGGCTTGCCATGTGCGCGCTCCCATCATGTCTTACGCCGTACGGAGGATTCCATCCGCGGCACCGGCCACCACGCGCGACGCACACCCCACGACCGCGACCGTCCTCGACTACAACTGCCTCTTCACACACGATCTCAAGAGAAAGCAGAAACGATGGCAAGATGGCAAACTCAAATACCACTCCTACAACAAGAAGATTATGGTCTACGATGACCGTGGCAACTTCATAGGCGACGCCCATTGGCAAGCGGACGGTGCCCTCGAGGAAGATGAAGAGGTACAACTCGACCGGGGCTCCGCGATCGTCCAGGTAGCCGATTATGTGGGATCGCGAGAGCAGGATCTCACAGAAGTACTAGACAAGAGGGTGAGGGAGGTGGAAAAGAGGAGGGCTGTGGCGGCTGCGAGGACGCCAGCGTCGGGTAGAGCTGCGCCAGCGCCAGCAGCAGCAGCAGCAGCAGCAGCAGCAGCGGAGGGCACGCATTTTCAGTTGATGCATCGGCCGTTGAGTTCCATTGTACCAAGCCCAGGACCGCTGGGGAGAGCCTCTATCTCTACCAGGTCGCCCTTCGAGGTGCGCAAGGCAGATCGTTTGGCGGCACCTCAGCAACAAGTGCCTACAACGGTACGGAAGAGAAGGAGGAGCCCTTCGCCGCCAAGCAAAGCTGGGTTTGCGAGGAGTCTGTTTGGCGCAGCGCTGAGTTTGTCGGGTTCTACTGGTGGATTGGTAAATCGAAGGCCTGGGGTTTTGAAGGAGAGGGAGGTGAATGTCCAGGACGTTCGAGGTGGTGAGATCAGTGATGACGATGTCGTAATGGTGGAAGAGAGGCCGAGGGTGAGGAGTGCGTTGCAACAGACACGGCAGTTGCAAGAAAAAGCATTCACAAGACCTCAGGAACGGCCTCGGAAGGAAGCTGTGGGACCCGATACTCCGTCAGAGACTCAAGATACATGTGGTCCGCCGACTTCTAGGATCCGGCGCAACAGGGACAGTTCGCCGGCGGAGCTTGAAAGTCGATCTGCTCTGGTAAAGAACAAATCGCGAAAGTCGCAAATCACAAAAAAAGATGTCGTGGAACAACGCTATGCCCGAAAATCAGAGGTCGCTCGTATAACGAAAAAGACTCACCTATCAAAACGGACAACGGAATCGAGGCTTTCAAATGGTGCTAGACGTGCTTTACAAGAGGGGGAAGAGGAAGAGGAAGAGGAAGAGGTGGAACGGCCGACACCGAAGGTCTCAGATAAAAGAGGGTTCAACGAATCTTCACAACTCACAACGACCGCGCATCAAAAACGGCGACGAGGTACGACAGAAGATCTCGCGACTTCTGAGCGCCCTGTTTCGGTGGCCACGAAGCCCAAGGAACGCCGTGCTGAGTTGCGAATTAGACCTAGGCAGAGGCGTGGGCTTCTCATGGTGTCGGAGAGGAGGCAAGCACAGGAAGCACAAGCACAGCAAGCGCAGAAGCCATCAACTAGTACAGCACCGAATGAAGAAAGCATGATTGCCGCGTCTACAGCTGCAGCCCGGAAAGCCTCTCCAGAATGGAAAGATACATATGTAGATGACGTCAATCTTGAAGTCACACCAGAATCAGGGTCTTTGTTCGTACGAGGATCAGATCTTGAAGGAGATACGTTTGGTCTTAGCCCAGCGCCGAGTGAGCGGAACATGGCCGCGTCTGAGAATGCAGCCCGAGATGACTCCCCAGATCGGAGCAATACCACTTTTCTGGGTGGCTTCACCCTCGAAAGCGCACTGGATGTTGCGCCACAGAATACGTGGGAGTCTACTTTCGCATTAGAACCAGACCTTGGAGGTGATCCATTTGGTGTTAGCTCAGCACCGAGTGAGCAGAACGTGGATGCCGCGGGTACAGGTGCAGCACGAACAGCTTCTCCGGATCGGAGCGATACCACGTTTCTGGGCGGCTTCACCCTCGAGACCACTCCAGATGCCGCGCCGGCAAATACCTGGGAGTATATGTTCGCATTAGAATCAGACCCCGCAGGTGATTCTTTTATTGATCCAGCACCGGGTAAGCAGAGCATCAATGCCGGGGGAATCCATGCACCCCTAGATGCTTCTCCAGGCCAGGGAGATATCACAGAGCTGGGCAGCTTCACCCTTGAAGCCACACCAGAGGCCGCGCCACAGAATACACGGGAGTCCATTTCTATATTACAATCAGAAGTTGGAGGAGATCCTTCTGGTATCGATCTGACATCGAGTGCTTTCGACCAGCAAGAAGCAAATCATGTGGCTTCTGTCTCAGACTTGGTGCCAGAAAGTCCAGTCGCGAGACACAAGCGATCTAAGTCGCCTGAAAAAGGACCAGACCATTCGTCCGACGCTAGCGATGTGGTTGATGATCTGCGACAGCAGGGAGAACACTGTACCAAGAACTTGCTGGCAGAAGTCGTTGTGAAATCCCAGAAGCTCTCTGATCTTTTGGAGACCGATAATGACAAAGGCAAAAGCCAGGCTTTGCTAGATCCCAACGACATACCGGCCGCTAGCCCCGGAAAGCAAAATACGGAAGCGATGATTCCGTTGGGAGAAGAACAAATAGGCGTAGTCAGCAATGCCGTTGGAGACCAAGCGCCTCAACAAGTCGATCACGAGCAGTTAGAGACTCCCAGCATAGTTGGAGCACAAACAAGCAGAAATGGAGCGGAAGTCGAGGCGTCACCCCCACCTGCAAACGTACCAACTGATGGAGAATCAGAAGAATTTGCGCCAGCAACAAAGCGGCGGCCCCGAAAGAGGGCGAAGCCGCCGCTATCGAGCGAAGAAATGCCCGCGCGCCGTGTACCTCCCAGGCGACGGTCCGCCAAAGCAAAGACGAGTTCTCAAGCCGACGTAGCTGTAGAAGCAAGCGAAGAATCGGATTATGCTCCGCAACAAAGGCAACCCACTGTCAAAAAGAATGCGCGATCAAAGGCCGATATAGCCAGAGATGAAGATACAGAAGAGGAGGCAGCATCAGATTGCGCCCCACGAAAAAGAACAAAGCGCAGACAATCGAAAACTGAGAGTGAAATGACAGTTTCACAACAAGCCGCCAAACTTGCCGAGCCGAGCATCAAAAAGCTACCGCGAAAAGGTATCAAAAGTAAGGAGATATTCGGATTCGTCCCACCTTCTGAGACTGGCGGCACGGCTCCCTCTGCCTTTTCCATCACAACCTTGAGTCGTATTGGCGTCGTAGGTCGACCGCCCACTGCGCTTAACCGCCCTCCAGCCATCTCCCTGACTATAAAACCTGGCCGTCGGAGTCAAGATGGCAGCGCCCCTGGTTGTGACAAACAGAGTGCGGACCAAAAAATAGATCAGCCCTCGGAAGGGCAGACGCCCATCTCAGACGCGCAACCCGGCGACAATATAGCCGCCGAACGAATACCTGACGGAGGTCATGATACCGCGATGGCAGCGCGACCTGTGCCGGATCAACCCGCCCCTTGCATACCACCCTCTAAGAATGATACTGCGCAGATTGACGGAGTTTTGGCACGAGCTACAATCGCTAACCCGGCAACACGTGGGAGGAAGGCGGCCCGAAAGACAGATGCAGCTGGACAGGCACCGCAGTATGTCGTCCCGTTCGAACCACCACAACCCGTCCGGCCTGTTCCAAAACCCAAACTGCCACAGCTGGAGCCGAACGGTGCTTTGCCGGGGTTCAGTACAGCCAAGGGGGGTGCATGGAGTGCACATGCCGAGGACTTGTTGGGCATGACGCGGCCAACTGGAAAGAGGAAGTAGGTGGTGCTCAAGCCGTCTTTGACGTCTTATTTGCTGGCGTTGGGGGGTTTTTACCTGGGTATGATGTGAATGCCCATTTTACGGGTCATGATTCATGAAGAGATGGATGGATATTGGGGGTTGCAGGCCACTGTGGCTTTGCGTATCATACCTACCTATTTGTAGGATACATACTCCGTACATGACGGATGATGACGTGAAGCTGGACGCTTGAACTGTAAGCTGCATAGTTGTTTACAAATGCGAAACATGTTGCCCTGGACAGAGTTGTAGAAAGAAGCGCAGTTGTTGTGCGACAAGTGTCGGTCTATAGGTACCGCAAGGGAGTTCAAGAATTAATGGGTGAACAGTGAAGACCACGAGGCACCCCCGCTCGCTTTCTCCACGTTACACACTGAGCGAAGCATCACGACAAGGGGTGGATTGGCCAGCCGAAAAAAAAGGACGGAGACATACGGAGTACGGAGTACCTAGGTAGGTACCAGGTAGGTAATAAGAGGGGAAAAAAAAATAAAAATGGGGGTCCTTTGCCCAACAACAGACAACCACAGTGAACCAACAAAACAATCGACATTTCAGACATTCTCGACGGGCCCGTCCCACAGTCAAGCGTATGATATGCCTCCTGTTTAGTGACAAACACACCCGACGGCAATAGTACCGCACAGAAATCCGCAATGAAACCAGCACGCGGCCTAGGGAAAAGCATATGGGCGCCCGGGGCGACGACCCGCCGCAGTGGCTTACGCTCAGGCTCAGGCTCAGGCTCAGGCTCAGGCTCAGGCTCACACAATGGCAGCGATAAACGCCAACCCGAAGCGCGGAGTAAGTCCCTTCCGCCATCACGGCTCGAAGGCGCAAAAGCAGCAAAAGCAGCAAAAGCAGCAGCAGCAGCAGCAGCAGCATCATCATCATCATCGACATCCAAAACACCACCATCACCAAAAAAGAAGACCAGCAGCACAGCCACTGCCACTACTTCACCACCCCCCGCTGCGAGATCCTCACCAGAGCTCCGCATCCAGTCCTTCCGCCGCTTCGAGCAAACCTGCCACCGACTGCGCTGGAAATTCATCGACCTGCAGAGCTCATATGATCGGGCTCTGCGCCCTTTCGAATGGAAATTCACAGCCCAGGACGCGGAGCGGAACTTCAAGGTTGATTTCCACGAGTTTTACGCGTGGATTGAGCAGGCGCTTGTGTTTCTGCTGCTTATTTTTGGGGTCACTGTTGAGAGTGCCGCCTGGGGCAGGGGAAGGAGAGATGGTGGTGGTGGTGGTGGTGGTGGTGGTGCTGGAGGAGGAGGAGGAGGAGGAGGAGCAAGACGGGGTGGTGGTTACTCGTCGTCGCATACATATCATCATAATGTGCTCAAGGCGCTTGAGGATACGCGGAACCCGTTGCATGGGACGCTGGGGAGGGGGACGGTGATTGAGGCGCTGTGGAAGGCAAAGGAGCTGCGGAATCGGTGGAAGGACGCGGCGGAGGGGAAGGAGACGCCGCCGCTCAAGTTGTATGATTTGCGGTGGATCGTGGCGTCGATTTTGGGGGGGTTGGAGGAGGCATATGGGTTGGCGGGGAGGGAGGTGGTGCAGGGATCGGATTTGGGATTAGGACGGGAGGAGAGGAGTGAAGGGGGGGAGGAGGATGGATGGGAGTGGATGGTGGAGATGATGGATTGGGAGCCGGATGGTGGATGGGGATTTTGAGGGATGGTGATGATGTGGTGGTGGTGTTGACGGTTTTTGTGTCGTTGGATGGTAAACATACCTACACATGTGACATTTATATCCAGATCTATGAATTGTTTCAAATCGTCACTCCGGGAGGATCATTAAGTTAATAGGCGTATATAGCTTACGGAGTACATGCTTCAGTTGGTTGTAGGTAGGCAACTTTTTTTTTTTTTTTGGATATCTACCTACATAGGTAGCAAAGCTCTCCTAATACATACCTAGGTATCTTTGCATGGCACAAGTACATACATACCTACCTTGTATACACTCCGTACAAAAACGGTCCACGGACCCCCGGCCCCCGGGTGCTTCGCTCGGCCCCGCGCCGTTAACCCCGGCGGGTTGTGGCTAAACTAGGTAATGACGAAGAAGGCCGATGGCAAAGGTAAAAATGGTTTCAATGACGCGCACTGGGATGCGCCGATGCAGGGATCTGATCCACAAGCTACAGAGGCAAGATACATATGTAATATTTACTCCGTATTTGTATTGTACCCAATGTATATACATACATACCTCAATACCTCATACATAGCAGTCAATCTCGAGTCGACGTGCATCTGCGACGTTGCAACTTGCATCACCATCTCAGCATTGCCGGTTCAAGAATCAACAGCATCACGAACCAAAACACGCCTTTGCGATTGATCCGCCGCATCAGCCACAATTGCGTTCATTTTGAGCAACCGTTTTCTCGCCGGCCCCTGGCTGCACCTGCTCCGGCCAGCGCCTCGAAATCTCTACCGGTGTCATACGACGAGTCTCCCGCGTCAGCCGATGCCGACCCCGCGAGTGAAGTCGCCGCTCCGGCAATCTCTTCGGCGCAGCACCCGAAACGCCACGGCCAATCAAGAAATCAAGATCGAGACGACTGACCATGAACAAGACCATCATGAACAAGACCCCGTCGAAGTCGTGCCGGTAAAGCGCGCCGCCCGCTCAAGAACAGCCGCGAGCCCCTCCCCGAAAAAGGCCAAACGGGAGCCATCTTCCCCAGACGGTCACAAGCCCGTCAAGATCAAAGACGAACTCGCCAAGGCAGAAGCTCTCAAGGATCGGAAATTCAAACTCTTCTCCGCCACTTCCCGAACATCCCCCTTTCCGGACTTCCCACGCCCAACACCCCACGAATGCACCATCGCGCACCGCATCCTCGCCCACATTCACGGCGAGCGACATCGTCCAGCAGCCATCATCGCACCCACCACCTCCGCTGGCTGCGGCAACAGTCCCTCCGTTCTAGACGCCCTCATCCGGACGATCCTCTCCCAAAACACGAGCAACGCAAACAGTACGCGCGCCAAATTAAGCATGGACAAGGAATACGGCGGCTGCGACAAGTGGGCTGAGATTGCACACGGCGGACAAGCCCGTCTACAAAAGGCGATTCAGTCTGGTGGTCTCGCCGCGGTGAAGAGCAAAGTCATCATGGGGATTCTGGCGCAGATCAAGGACAAGTACGGGGTCTATTCGCTGGATCACTTATTCAGGGCGTCTGATCAGGAGGCTCTGCAGGAGATGATGTCGTTTCCGGGCGTGGGACCCAAGACGGCGAGTTGTGTGTTGTTGTTTTGCTTGCAGAGGCCGAGTTTTGCGGTTGATACGCATGTGTATCGGATCACGGGGCTGTTGGGCTGGCGGCCGGGGGGAGCGACGCGGGAGGAGGCGCAGGCGCATTTGGATGCGGTGATGCCGGATGAGGAGAAGTATCCGTTGCATTTGCTGTTGGTGACGCATGGGAGGCGATGTGAGGAGTGTAAGGCCGGGGGGAAGAGTGCTGGGAAGTGTGCGTTGAGGAAGGTGTTTAAGGGGGGACGGTTTGATGCCGGGGCGTGGGCAGAGGTTGCAAAGGTTGCAGAGGTCATCAAAGGGGAGGGTGTCAAGGACGAAGTTGTCGAGGGGAATGCTGTCAAGCAGAAGGTTGTGAAAAAGGAGGCGGTCGTCAAAGAGGAACAGGAATAGACGAGACTCGCGAGGTTCGGAGGTATTCCCGTCTTGTTCTCCCGGGCAGTGGCTACCTACTTCAAGCGCACGTCCGCGTCATTCTCCTTGGACCTTTGAATAGACCCGAGACCACCAAGTTCTTTCTCGGGTCATCGTGGCGTACATTGCCCACGATATTATAGTGCTCACGTCATCTGGTCATGGGAGATGATGCGTGAAGAAACGATGTCGTCTTGCCAGGCCTGCTACTCAGAATACAAAGCAGAGACGCCAGTCACTCACTGCCACTCAAAATATCCAAGGAAAAGATCACATGGAGAATATCTGTACGGAGTACGGAGTAGAAGCAAAGAAATGACTGGGATGCTTCGCTTCTTGCATCTCCGTAAGGTTTGAAGTTTGAATTGGCTCCAATTTCGCACCCCCGGTCCATGCATGATGCAGCGTCGGCCTCGTGCATCCCTTGACCCCCATGCGGGCCCGGGGAGGGTACATTAATCGGAAGGATGGAGCGCATCTCACTCACATCCTGCGCGGTAGTTGGCTGTTTGATGCCTCGTTTAGGTAGGTAGGCATCTACATATATACCTACCTATTTCAGTGGTCTTTGTTTGTCCTAGGTTTCTTCAACGGGTTTATTCCTGGGTGGCCACAAGAAAGACTCGTAACGGTTAAACCTACCTATCAACCTAGGTATTCTTGTCCTTTCGGGGCACGCCCGAGACAAGATTGGAAGAATGATGGCCAAATGACCGTTGTTGATCGTTTGATTTCAGTCATGCCAGTGACTAGGGCTGACGGATTTGAGGCTCTGCACCTGCAGGCTGCCACCAACACCAAACCCGCCGTGCTTTACATGCCTACATAGCACATATATACATACATACCTACAGATATGCGCCTATGTATATGTAGGAGGTAGGTAGGTCCCTAGGTACCTAGGTAGGTAGGTACCTAGGTATGTAGCTGTGGAGTGAGGATACTGACGAACGCATGCCTCGGCATCACAAGACAAGCAAAGCAGTAATGATATGTATGTAGCTGGGGAATCATGTAGGCAGCAAACCTTGGCAACCCCAAATTCCAATCTTGAACTCTGTTTTCGAGTGGAAAAAGCAAAAGAATATCCCGGCCAAGTTCCAACAAGGGACGGCTAGGTACAGTGCCTAGGTACAGTACCTAGGTACCTAACCCAACCCCAGCCGTTAATTAAGATGGGGATTTAAAAGTCTATCGCATCCACGAGTCGGCTCAGCGGCTGCTTTCGCATTGCGCAGGGGTTTCTTTAGCGTCTCCCGCAGCGATGGGACTGCGCCCCGCTATCTATTGAAGAGGGCAGAGGCACAGGCAGCAGGCTAGGTAGGTACATACCTAGGTACCTACAGCGGAGTCGCGGACCAATCACGGGAACTGGAACGCGGGCCAATCTGACAAGTTGACAACCCAAGACGGCAAACGGTGTGCCGCTCGTTGGTGCAGCCGACGCACGTTTTTTTGGTCGTCGCAAACAGCGACGCCAAGTCAAACGGCTTATCAAAAAAGCGTGGGGCTGCGACTCTGGTTTCCGAGTTCGACGACGTGTACATACGATGTACAATGACTCTGTTCTTCCTTTTTCTTGGCGTTGCTCGTTCCCCTTTATACGACGCGAGCACCCGTTCTTTTTATTCACTCATTCAATACGTTTGATTATTACTCTTCTTCTTCTTCTTCTTCTTCTTCTTCATCCTCGTGCGGTCTAGCGAGGTTTTGCTTCTTTTTTTTCCGCTCGTTCAACGTCAATCGCAAAGCAACGTGTTTGCTCCCGCAGTCGCTTGCTTTGCTTCCCACGTCTTCGTATCTCGTCTGCTTACCTACTACTGTCGTCGAGGTTGAACCCCATGGCTGTTGGTGGGTTGTCGGTGGTGGTGCTGCTGGCAGTACTCTCTGCGGTGCTTCCGTCTACGCCGGGTGCTGCGGCTGCGGTTGTCGCGGGGGCGGGACAAGATGCAGCTGGTACGTGTTTGGACACAACGTGGGAATAATGGAGAGAATGGTCTGCTAATTTCGCTCGCAGCTCTGGCCGTCCGAGATCCTGGCCATGTCATGGTCGTTCAGCGTGCCACCGATCAATCGCCGAGCGGCTACGCGCCATCACATGTCGACTGTCCCTCGACGAAGCCCCGGATCCGCGACGGCTCATCGCTCTCGCCTCAGGAGATGGAGTGGCTGCCGCGGCGGCGCAACGAGACGATTGCACCGATGCGCGCGCTGTTGAAGCGGCTGGCTATCCCGGGCTTCGATGTCGACAAACACTTGACGGGCGTGGAGAAAGACCCGACGGCGCTGCCCAACATTGGCCTCGCTGTGTCGGGCGGCGGCTATCGCGCGATGCTCAATGGCGCCGGCGCCGTCGCCGCGTGGGATAGTCGCTCCACGGGCAGCGATGCGGCCGGCAATCTCGGCGGACTCCTGCAGAGCGCGACGTATATATCGGGACTCTCGGGTGGTAGCTGGCTTGTCGGTAGTCTGTTCGCCAACAACTACACCTCGGTCCAGGAGGCGGTGCATTCACCCGCCATCTGGCGCTTCAGCGACTCGGTCCTCAAGGGCCCGGCCCAGTACAGTCTGATCCAGTACTACCGCTCCATCCTCGACCAGGTCGTCGACAAGGACAAGGCCGGCTTTGATACCTCCATCACTGACTACTGGGGCCGCATGCTCTCGTATCAGCTCATCAACGCCACCCACGGCGGACCGGGCTTTACCTTTTCTTCCATTGCCCACGATGCCGACTTCGCCGCTGGGAAAACTCCGCTGCCTCTGGTCGTCGCCGACGCGCGAGCTCCGAACGCCAAGATCATCTCGTCCAACTCCACCGTCTTCGAGTTCAATCCCTGGGAGATGGGCTCCTTCGACCCCTCCCTGCAGGGCTTCGCGCCTCTGCAGTACGTCGGCTCCAACTTCTCCGCGGGTGTCATTGCCGATCCGGACTCCAAGTGTGTCATCGGTTTCGACAACGCCGGCTTCGTCCTTGGCACCTCGAGCAGTCTCTTCAACCAGATCGTGCTGTACCTCAAGGACGGCAACTCCCATGCCGTCCCCGAGGACGTGCCCAAGTTCATCATCGAGGCCCTCACCGGCCTGCTCACCTCCCTGGGCCAGACAAGCAACGACATTGCCGACTGGACACCCAACCCCTTCCGCGGCTGGAACCCGCAGCGCAACCCGGCCGCCAACGACACCCGCCTCACCCTCATCGACGGCGGCGAAGATCTCCAAAACGTCCCCTACCACCCACACCTCCAGCCCGCCCGCCACGTCGACGTCGTCTTCTCCATCGACTCCTCTGCCGACACCGAAACCGGCTGGCCAGACGGCGCCTCCGCCATAGCCACCTACGAGCGGTCTCTCCAAGCCTCCGTCTCCAACGGGACCGGCTTCCCCTCCGTCCCGGGCAAAGATACCTTCCAAAACCTAGGCTTCAACTCCCGCCCCGTCTTCCTCGGCTGCGACTCCCGCAATCTGTCCTCCCCGGCACCCCTCATCGTCTACATCCCCAACTATCCCTACATCTACCTCTCCAACATCTCCACCTTCCAAATGTCCATTGAGACACCCCAGCGCGATGCCATTATCCAAAACGGCTGGGCCGTCGCCACACAACTCAACAGTACCCGAGATTCCTCCTGGTCCGTCTGCGTAGGCTGCGCGATGCTGTCCCGGAGTTTCGACCGGACCAAGACGGCCGTTCCGGAGAAGTGCAAGGAGTGCTTTGCGAATTATTGCTGGAATGGGACCCTGAATGAGACGAAGCCGGCGGCGTATTCGCCTGAGTATTATAGTAAGCCGATTGATTTGCAGGCGGCTAGTCGGGGGAGTACTACGGGGGGAAGGGGGAAGCATAGGGGGGTGGGGATACCGAGTGTGGCGACTATTTCGTATTTGTCCATGTTGATGACTTCTTTAATTTGAGGATGTAGGTGACATGTATTTCTGGGGTGTTTTCTTTTTGTTACTTAGGTTTTTTTTTTTTTTTTTTTTTTTTTTTTTTTTTTTTTTTTTTTTTTTTTTTTTTTTTTTGCTTGCCCAGCTATGTGCTTCTTCTTTTGTTCGATCTTAGGCTCACTTTGTACACTTCCTGTGTGGCGGTTTTTGTTTTTCCTTTCCTTATACTGGCTTCGTGCCCCTGTTTCTGGGGGGGGGGGGGGGGTTCCTTTTTTGAGAGCATCGTGCACGCTGCATAGAAGTCGGTAAAGGCTGTCTGGAATGTGGATGCGATGCAATCATATGACTCGGCTATACAAATACCTACCAGGTACCTATGGCGTTCTTTGAGCAATGGAAATGGGTCTTGCATTATTGGTTATTTCCGTTGGATAATAAGGTACTGT
This sequence comes from Claviceps sp. LM84 group G4, assembly GCA_018360345.1. Taxonomy (NCBI): domain Eukaryota; kingdom Fungi; phylum Ascomycota; class Sordariomycetes; order Hypocreales; family Clavicipitaceae; genus Claviceps; species Claviceps sp. LM84 group G4. The sequence goes on along the minus strand of SRQH01000237.1, from coordinate 13,806 downwards.
AACTAATTACATACATAGCGAGTGAGTGAGTTTTGCTTGATCCATGTCATTCATCTTTGCCATCACGGGCTTATTCTGCCGGTTTTTTGCTTCCTCTCTCTCCTTTTTGGGGGACGGCAAGTTTCCGGTATGTAACTACATACACAATACGGAGTACATTCGAGATTGCCACTCCGTTGAGGTAGGTAGGTATCTAGTCACCCATGTGTATATGTGCAGATGATTGACGGGCATGGTACCCGACAATTTGACTACATATACTCCGTAGGTAGGTATGGATATAATGATGCACATACAGGGCCCCATGATTCTGACCATGAAAAAGCCGGGGTGTTAGATCTCTACTCCATATGCGGAAAGCGCCATTCCGAGACCAATGGCGAATCATACAGGCCTCCATGCTCTTCGAGCACTCTGTTTTGTTTCCGAGGATATCTTCTTGCTCACCGTGAAGGACTAGGTATGCACATTCCGCTTGCGACAGCGGCGCAGCGCATGGATGGGAAAATCATATCCAACCGCCCTTGCTTGAGCTTAGCACCCTACTCATTTTGCGGTTCCCTTCCAAATGGGTGGTTGAACTTCAACAACCCATTCAACCCTCCCACCCAGGAATCGTCATCCTCTGTCCGTATCACACACGGCACCCCGCCGTGCCATTCCTCTCCCGGCCCAGCCCGGCCAACAAACTCGCCCTCTACGCGAATCTCCATCCCCGGCGACACACCAGCACACCGCTTTCCGTCAATATTCACATCGAGATCCCGGCCCCTATTCTTGGAGCTCATCCGCAGCGTGACTTTGGTGTCCAGCGGAAGCACCAACGACCGGAAGCTCAGGCTGCAGGGGGAGATGGGCGTGATAAGGAGCGACTTGACGAGCGGGTGAATGATAGGGCCTCCTGCGCTGAGGCTATATGCCGTGGAGCCCGTGGGCGTACTAATAAGAATACCATCCGCCGTCGTCTCCGTAAGAAAATGCCCGTTCTGGTAGATGTCTATGACAGCCAAATGGGGATGTGATCCTCGATGAACCGAAATCTCATTAATAGCCCGCAACGCCGGCAGCGACGCGTCCTTTGTTGCCGCTATGCTGGTATTGTGCTGACTCGCCAATGTGTCCGTCACCTCATGGCGAATGCTCCTCCCCTGGGCATCGACAATGTCCGCCTTGAGGCGATGCCGGAGCAGAATCTTGGCCGCCCTGTGAATACCAAGACTTTTCCCGCGATGTCTTTCCCAGCCCTTCCAAGAGGGCATATCGGCATCAGAATCACCACCACCACCACCACCACCACCACCATGGCTGCCAGCCCCAGCCCCGTCCATGAGGCGCCGCTCATCGCGACCGTTGTTCCGCGGCACGGCGGCCGTGTGCGCAACAGCCACGTCGCTTCCACTCATGTACATTTCCCGCCACGCCTTCTTGTGTTCTCCAAAGTTCCACTCCCCCAGAAAGCCGAGCGTTCCCATACTAAAGGACAGAATCGGCGGCACGGATCCGTGGAGCTTGAATAGACTCGCGGCGCGGAGGACGGTTCCGTCTCCGCCAAACGTGGCAATCACGTCAATCTTGTCTGCCAAGTTGCATCGGCCGTCGGCGACGTAGATCGGGAACGAGACGTGTTGGCGGAGAGCAGCCGCGATCCGTGGCTCCACCACGAGATTCACGTCCGGGTACTCATTGCGGATATATTTCGCGAATATGAGCACCGACTCGGCCACGTCGGGAGCATAGAGCTTCTGCACAATGAGCAGGTTTCGCAGCGGTCGTGGCCAGTGCAGCGACAAGAGCGACGATCTGGGCTTGATGTTCTGGAGGTATCGTGGGATGATGCGCTCGGGGAGATGGCTCGCGCTGTGGACGTCTACGATGCGTGGAGGAGTCGTCGAGATGCAGCGTCGTCGGCAGCAGCGGGTGACTGATATGGATAAGAATGGGAAAGAGAATGGGAATGATGACGCCGCTCTGCAAGGCGTTCTTGCATCGAATCTGAGCAAGCGCGTAGAGGTAATCAGATGCTGCAACAGCACACTGCGCCGGGACATGCTAGCGAAGCAGAAATGAAGACCATGGGGTCGTGGACTCGTGAGTCGTAGCAAGCCATCCCGAAGGCGGAGGTTTGGACAAGTCGACCGGCCGGCGGCACGCACGCGACACGAAAAAGCCAATGACCAATGACGTTTCTTCAGCCACAGGAGTGCGGGGTAGATTGTGGCGCTGGCTTGAGATGAACGCGACCTGCATTCGCATCTGCATCTGCATTCGCATCTGCATCTGCATCTGCATCTGCAATTCTGCATCACCCATCTGATTTCTGAGGTCACCTGGCCCGACCCCTCGACCCCTCGACCCCACAGTATTTTTTATGCTTTTGCCCGTCCTCGGCACCTTCTGTGACATTCATCACCGTCCGCTTCATCATTGGACTGCCATTTTCGCAGTACTGTTGCTGTTTCTGGGCTCGTTGCAGTCAATGGTCGGATGTACCGACGTCACGCGATTTCCGCGACCCTTGTCCGACGTGATAGAGGGGGGTCTTTTTTTTTGCGACTTCTACTCCGTACTCCACCCGACTTCGACTTCGTGGTTGCATACCTACCTTACCTATTTCCGCCCGACGCATCCGCCCGCCAACAGCGACCGCAACCCCGGTCCACCTCGAATTAAAGCATTGACGACATCGCTCTCGAGTTGCGCGCACGACTGAGCAGCAATACAAATCATGGCCAAGTCGGCGGAGTCAAGTCCCTCCGAAAATAGGATTCCCGCCCCGGGCCTTGCTGCCGGTGTGCCGAAGACAACACAGGGGCAGGCTCACCCGCCGGGTGTTCTGCATCCTTCTGGACGAACGGGCCATGGTCGTGCTGTGCAGATACTGAGGATAGTGGCACTATCGATCTATATTAATAGCTGTTGCTTCATGTATGTACCGAAGCACTGTCATCAGGCCTCTCGTTGCGTCTCGCTTTACATCTGAGACTGTGCTTCTGACTCGGCCGCGCTCACAATGACACTTCTTGATAGAATATGTATAACCCAGTTGATCGGCGCGCCGTTGTATTTCATTCACCGCGATTGGTTCTATGCGTACATGGCCATGACGAAGCGATCTTTTTCTCTCACCATTACGTCCATGACGCATATTTTTGGCCCGACGACCATTCGCATTAGCGGTGACGAGTCGGTCAAGGGCCAAATCTTGCCCGCCACGGGTGGAGGTGTTGAGTTTAAATTCCCTGAGCGGATGGTTATGATTGCGAATCATCAGGTGAGTACTTCAAGAAGCCGTGAAAGAAAGAGAGAATGGGAGAAGGAGAAGGAGAAGGAGAAGTAAGGGGGGAGGGGGGGGAGAGAAGTCGGACACTGCTGCTCTGTGGCGTCGATTTATGTGTGTGTGTGTGTGTGTGTGTGGAAAAGGACAGGACTAATCAACATGGCGCAGATTTATACAGACTGGATATACCTGTGGTGGGTCGGCTACGCAAACAGTCCAGGAATGCATGGGCACATCTACATCATCCTCAAGGAGTCTCTCAAGTATATTCCCTTTATAGGAACGGGTATGATGTTCTACGGCTTCATATTTCTGTCAAGGAAGATGGCGACGGATCAGCCGCGGCTCGCGCATCGACTGAACAAGCTGAAGCAAAAAAAAGTCGATCCTCGAGGGAACACGTACCTTGATCCAATGTGGCTACTCCTATTCCCAGAAGGCACCAACCTGTCTAATAACGGTCGGAGGAAATCTGCAGACTGGGCGGCCAAGAACTCCCTCCAGGATCCAGAACATGTCATGCTGCCGCGGAGTACTGGCACATACTTCTGTCTCAAAGAGCTCAAGGATAGCGTGGAATATGTCTACGACTGTACTGTGGCATATGAGGGTGTCCCGTAAGTCTCTGCACGACCCGTGGTGACGATGTGGCGTGAAAATTCCAAGTGTCAAGTACTAACCTGATTTGTCCGACCGCAACCTCAGCCGGGGAAAATATGGCGAAGAAATCTTCGGATTGTGTAGTACGTATTTCGAAGGCCGCCCTCCTAAATCAGTCAACCTCTACTGGCGGCGATTCAAGGTGGCCGATATCCCCCTAGATGATCCCAAGGAATTCGAACTCTGGCTACGAGACCAATGGTACAAGAAGGACGCATTGATGGAACAATATCTCAACAAAGGCCGCTTCCCACCTCTGTCTGGAGCCAAGGTTGACTATGTTGAGACTGAAGTCCGCACCAGATATCCCTGGGAGATACTGCAAGTCTTCAGCGTTGTGGGCATCTGTGGATTGTTGTGGCACAATGTGCGAAGGCTCATGCAGACCCTGTCGGGCAAGTTGACACAGGTCTGAGCGGGATGAGATGGCATGAGCGCCTGCGCCTCAGTGACCCGAACCGGGAACCGGCGGAAGTACCATACTCTGCCCACATTTCGGTCAATGTCTGGCGGTGATTGATATGTATAGACCCGATTCCCTGGTCGGGGGCAAAGCCGCAAGGCAATACGACGACATGGCTTGCAGATGAAATGCGAAAAGGCTTGCCGGTAGTTCGAGCCTACCTAGTCTTGATGATGAAGCGAGTGGCGTCTTTGGTACCAAATGGATGATGGGTTGGAGGTGCGAGGACGTCTTGGGGGTTTCATTGAGATCGCATGACATGTTCCCTTGAACCTTATGAGCTCGACCACGCGCAGGTGGCAGCGTGGCAACCGGGAATTCGGGACCGAAGTAGGGTGGCAAGTTGCATTTGCTGCCACTTCCTCAATATTATAGATCTCCCCGGAGTAAGATTTACGGCTTTTGGGCTGGCTGCAACGAACGGTAGTAATCGGTCGGGTGGGCCATTAGCAATGCAGGTATAGGCTCGTTTGGACTCCGCCAAGACAGTAGTATCTGCATCTGGACGAGAGGCTTATTAGTCTCGTCGAATCACCACGCACGGCTCGCCACCCAAAGTATGCGCCGCACCAAGCCCTGCAGAATGACAGGTCTGCCACTGATCCAAGCCCCTCGGGGATTTTCGGGACCCAGATCTCTATGGCTTTCAGTCTTGTCGACGACGTTGAGAGTTCCCGCGACATTGTGGTGCCTACCTATGTACCTATGTATGTACATACTCCGTACCTACTACGCATCGCCAATCAGAGCCGCAGGACCAACCCCGCGTCTTAAAATGTACATGTACCTAGGTAGGTACATATGTACATACCTTGTACAGTAACACGAACGCGGGGTTGGGTTGTGCGGGGCGGCAACGCTACACAGCCGGCGCCAGGGGCCTTGTCGTTTTGTTCTGTGGCGGCTCGAGGCCCCGGTTCCCCCGCAAACTACCAAATCTATTTGGCGTCAGGCGTCAGTTTTCATCGTCTTTATTTGCCTGTCTGGCGTCATATGTGTACAAACAATGCGTGTGTGTAATGTGTTTACCGGGACACCTCTCCCGATCCGGACCGAGAAAGATGGAACATACATTGGGGATTGAGGCGGTAAGGATCAGCCCGCGCATCTTTTCCCTTGCCGAATGCACATCTGACCTCCCGTGAATGCAGACTGCAGTTCCGAATTCCAATTGCGCAAAAGTGCCAGATTTCAAAAGTATGTATGTACATGCCCAGATTCGCGGGCCAATAATGTCATGTACTTGACACTTATTGGTATATGGAAAACTTGCATAAATCCCCGGATTCCCAGCGGATGCTGCCCATTTCCCGCTCACCACGATAACCCCATGACCCATGTCGCTATTCTCTGCAGGTGCATCTTCTTATCACTTCTTATCTTCCCCCGTGTCTTGTCCAGCCATAAGCTGCGACTCGCTCTGTCTTACCCTCTAAAATTCCAATCATGGCGCTTCGCAGCGACAGCACTGAGAAGCAGCACCCGACCGTCAGCGAAGAGCTTTCCGCTGCGCACCGCGAACGATCTGGATCCCCTCCCCTCGGTAAAAGCGGCGACAGGACCGAAAATGATGATGATTTTGGCTTTTCGCCGGAGCACCAGCGCAAGATTATCCGGCGGGTAGATCGTCGTCTGGTGCTCACTTGCGGGGCCTTGTACTGCATCAGTTTGATGGACCGGACGAATATGAGTGCAGCCAGTATTGCGGGCATGAACGTAGAACTCAAGCTGATTGACAATCGCTACGTGAGTTCTCCCCCAAGTCACATATCCCATCAATCCCCCCCCCTTCCCCCTCCCCTTGGCAGTCTGGAAATCAGAAAGTCCGACAAGTATGGCGATAGGTGCTTCGCCAAACAAAGGACCAATCTTTTTTTTGCTAAACTCTGGTGTTTTTTTTTTTTTTTTTTTTTTTTTTTTTTCTCTCCTTGTTTAGAATATCGCCAATTTGGTCTTCTTCGTCACCTACATCATCTTCCAACCTCCCTCGACGATCGTCATCCGAGCTCTCGGACCGCGAGCTCACCTCGCAGGAATCACCCTCCTCTGGGGAGCCCTCATGATCGGATTTGGTTTCGTGAAAAAGTGGGAGCAGCTCACTGCGCTTCGTGCCTTGCTGGGGGTCTTAGAAGCTGGGTTTTTTCCTAGTTGTGTTTACCTGCTCAGTACATGGTACACTCGATGTGCGTAACACGGGCTCCTTGACCCGCCTCCTTGCCTACGCAAACGCTATGCCTTCTTTCTCGTGCACTTTCATTGGCTGACTCGGACGTCACACGTGTAGATGAGGTCGGAAAGCGATATGCTATCTTTGGCGTGGTTGGATGCGTAGCAGCGGGTTTTGCAGGTGTTCTGGCATACGGGGTAAGACGAAATCCAGAAGAGAATTTCATTCATCCATCCACGTCGCCTTTTCCGCTCTTCTATCTATCCATGGATGTCTTTCTATCGATTTTCTGACGCGTTTTGTGTACTATTAGGTCATTCAACTCAACGGCAAAGCAGGCTTGTCCGGTTGGCGATGGATCTTTATCATCGAAGGCGCCATCACCTGCGCCTGTGCCATTCTCGGGTACTGGCTCCTCGTTGACTTCCCAGACTCAGCCCGTAAGTCGTGGAGCTTTTTACGTACGGACGAATTGCGGTGGGTTGTCAATCGTGTGGAGAAGGACCGTGGTGATTCTCAGCTGGAGGCCTTCAAGTGGAGCAAGTTCTTCAGGGGCGGCAAGGACTGGAAGATCTGGGTGTTTGCCCTCATCTTCTTCTTCTCCACCTGCATGACCTACTCGCTGGCTTATACTTTGCCCATTATTCTCGTCTCCAGCATGCACTTCTCTGTGGGGGCGGCGCAGTGCCTGGCGGCCCCTCCGTATGCCTTTGCCGGTCTTGTCATGTTTCTCATGGGCTGGCTGGGCGATAAGTATCACATCCGAGGGCCCCTGATTGTGGCCAACATGGTTCTCTGTCTCATTGGATTGCCCATAATGGGTTGGGCGTCGAGCGCAGGGGCTCGGTATTGCGGTGTTTTTCTGGTGGCGGCTGGTGCCAACGCCAATGTTCCCACCATCATGGCCTTCCAGGCCAACAATATCCGAGGACAGTGGAAGCGAGCTTTCTGCAGCGCTACGCTGGTGGGATTCGGTGGCATTGGCGGCATCGTTGGCAGTCTCATCTTTCGGGAGCAGGACAAGCTGACGGGATACAAACCGGGCTTCTGGGCGTGCATCACCGCCGCTCTGCTTAACATTATTCTGGCATGCACGTGCTCCGTCGTTTTTATGTGGAAAAACAAGAAAGCCGACCGTGGAGAGATTATCCTGGAGGATGGTGATGCTGTTAGTACCTATTCTACACGTCCCTTCATCTTGCCCTCTATGCGCCCCCGATGCTTTCCTCTATGGAAGTCGAGCGTTCAGAACTAACCGCCCACGATAGGAACATTCTGCTGCGGATTTCCGATATACCCTGTAAGAATATGGGCCACTCACCGAACTGAGAACTCAGAAAGCCAAAGACAGATAAGGCTGGGGTGGCAAGAGTGTAGTGTTTGGCAATGGATGGAGCTCTATTCACAACAACGAATTGAGTCTTGCCGTACCGTCTGTCAGTCAGTCGGCGCAACAGTGCAAGTGGAATGGACCAGTTCAAATTTAAACCGCTCGAGAAGGCCACAGTGATAGCCGCCATCCTTGACGGTTGGGAAAGCAGATGGGAAAGCAGAGCTCACTATTGTCGCAGACTCGCAAACACTCAAGGCCATGTACAGAGCCTAGGGTGTAACGCGCACAATGTACAATAGCCCATGCCGAACGAATATCTTGCAGCGTCCTCGGCTAGAGGTTCTTACGAAATAATGAACAAAGTGATGATGAGGAGCACCCGCCTTCATGAGCTCCTTTCTTTCTGACATCGAGCAATGTATGTGTTACATGTCGCCGTCATAGAGGTGGCGCTCATGATTTTTTCTGAACTGCTTTAATCCCGCACTGTAGCGGCCTCCCATGCTCTTCGCCGTGCTTTATAAGCCGCCATCTTCGGCTTCTGCGCCGCCCTTCGCACTCTGCTGGCCCATCATGAACGGTCTTCAGATCCGGTCCGGGGCGGCTTCGGGGCGGCTTCGGGGTGGGTTAGACAGCTATCGCCTCGAATTCAGCGTTGATTCAGGATGCGTTTGTCGACTTTCTCAACTGTCTTTGTTCGGCACCTCGGCGGCCTCGTGACTGGCGAGTGAACCGAGCCTGGGTCTCTTCTTGAGCCATTTGGCCTATTCGAATCCGCCACAGCTGTACCTCGTCTCGGTGTCCGTGATAAGGTCCGCCTCTGTGTCCACTGCCTACCCATAAGACCTGCGGAATGTGATCGCATCCCGCAAGATCAAATCCTCCCTAGAATTCCACATCCACGTCGCTGGAGTGGCACGCTTGATCGATATTGCCATTCCTCTTTTTCATTGTGTACTCCATGGCCCTGTGCCCTTTTCGTGGTGCGAGAACGAGTCGCCAGCGAGAGCAATGGAAGCGCTCATGGTATTCGGCGAAAACTTCATGGCTAGTCCAGGCAGCGTCGTCGTCGCAGCGAGGAGACGGGTGAACACGGGTCGGGGAGTATTGAGTTCCTCGTTGGGTTGGGACTTCATCCTGGGCCAGAGAGCGGGCAAAGCAGAACTCGAGAGCTGGTGGAAAATGAAGAATGAATCACCCAACATCGTATCTGAAGCTGGATCTGCCGAGTAAGTCCCCATACAGTGAAGAACTCGAAACCTCCGCTCCCATCACGAAGACGACGCCTTGCTCTGCTCTTGCGGGCGGCGGAAAGCGCAGGCAAAACGCAAAACGCAAATCACCAACAGCAGCACAGTTCGTGCTGTTTTTCTGCCAGGGCACACCGCCCGAAACTTTTGCCTTTGGGCGTAAGCCGTCAACCTGTCTGGTGGGCTTGCCTCTTTCCTCCAAGATTCATTCCTCGTCGCAAATGAATCCGACAATGCTAATATCTTGGGCACTTCGACCCGGCATTTAGTTCAGGCCGAAGCATCGAACAAACTTCGAATACTGAGTTACACGTACACTCCGCTGGAAACAGTGGGGAACCCCGACGACAGGTACCTAGGTACCTAGGTAGGTAGGTAGGTAGGTACCTCGCATATCGGATCACGAGTCCACGACAGCAAAACGTCGCCACAATGCTGCAGGTACTGCAGGCCCCGAGCAGGACCCCTGGAACTTGGAAGCAACCAGGGTGGTCCAACAAGATTTCAAAAAGGCTTGTTTGCTCTTTCGGGCCAGCTTGCGCACTGGATGCTTCACGAGTCACGACAGGTTCGTTCGTGGGCAATCATGGAGCCCTGGCCACTATCTATGAACCTTCTTGCGACGATCTTTGTGCACACTGCAGCGTGTCCACAACTCGTAATGTTTGAGCGCCGCAGTATCAATTATCTAGGCCTGTCCTCTACAGTGGTGTCCGTTGGGGTGAAGAGACGGGACCTGATGATTCGATTACGTCTCAACTGGTTCGATAGGTAGCTGTTCCTATCATCATTACCTGTTCGACTTCTGCAACTGGTTCGGTGTGATACAGACTGGTCTGACTGGGGTCTCATCAACGAAAATGGCAGCAGGGCAACGATGCCAAAGAGTGATAGGTACATACCTACCTACAATGTTGGCAGTTTATGTTGGTACCTACCTACCTCTATGGGTGTTTCGCATCTAAAATGCCTTCTGAGCTGACTCCAGGATGGCCATCAGAAATCTTAAAAATGTTCGCACGGACTCTGCCAAGCCAGTACCTAGGAGTAGATAGTAGGTATACATACGGTAACATACCATCTGAAATGGACGACAGACTGGCCTACTATGTACTAGAATAACCAGGGAACGACTTCGGCATCCAGCCTCACGGAATGGAATACAACTGGTTCAGTCCTTTTGGGTTTGATTGACATACCTCATCGCCATGAGACCGCAAGATTGGCGTTCAGCCCGTCGAGGACGTTGACCCCAGTTCAGGATGACATGTCCGAAAAGCAACGCAGCGCCTTCCACTTCCGGTTTCTTGTGCACCAATCAGAGCGGCTGGGCCAACCCCGCGTTTTAGTGATACAAGTTCACAACGCCATCTTGGGGGTTGGCGGGGCCGCGCTCCGGGTGCCGTTTGGGAACTCGGCAAGTTCCAAGGACCAACTCATGTACATACCTAGGTATGTATGTATGTATGTATGTATGTAGGTATGTATACGTATGTGTACGGAGTATGATGTTGCAAACTTGCATCGCATTCTTCCTTATAATTTATAGGTATGTACCTGCATAGGTACGTAGTGCGGAGTAGGTAGGTAGGGTTGCTTTGCATTCACAAAGCCATTACGTCCGGTGCATAGGTACCTACCTAGGCACATACCTTGGCCCGAAGCATCCGAGAGCGAGGTTGCCATTTGGCTCGAGGCCTTGGCCACCCACGGGCCACAAGCTGCCAATTCAAGTTGGCGTTGAATTCCATTGTCTTCATTGAATTTGACTACCTACCTAACCTACCTTGTTGGCGTCATGTTTGTTGCTCATCATTGAGAGGCTTCTTCAGGTGATTAGATAGATCCAGGCCGTCAGACCTGCCGTGCATCCCTCCCCGTCGAATTGTAGCTGCAGCCTGCTGCCCAACCTGCTTGAACTAGGCGATCCGAATCACAATAAAAGCAAAGGGAGTTCCCCGCGATGCTACTATGTAGTATTGCCCCCTCAGCAGGCCGAATTCATGCTCGCTTTCTCTGAAGGTGCACCTTCTCACCAACTTGTAATTCCCGTTTCTCGTCCTGCCATAAGCAGCGACTCTTTCTCCCATCATGGCTTATCGCAGCGACAGCACTGAAAAGCAGCACACGCCCGAACACGACGAAAACTCCGGATCTACCATCGTTGACGGCCTCGACAATGACGCTGACTTTGGTATCTCGCCGGAGCAGCAGCGCAAGATTCTTCGACGGGTAGATCGCCGACTTGTACTTACTGTCGGAGCCATGTATTGCGTCAGTCTGATGGATCGGACAAACATGAGTGCAGCCAATATTGCAGGCATGAGCAAAGAACTCGTGTTAATTGACAACCGCTACGTGAGTCTCCTATGTAGTAGCGAAGCCTCCTCCAGGTCGCAGAAGCCGGGCTTCCATGCCCATCCAGAATCACTCGCCCTAAACAACATATTTGGTTGCATGTTTTAGAACATTGCCAACCTGGTCTTCTTCGTCACCTACGTCGTCTTTCAGCCGCCATCGACTGTTCTTGTCCGAGCCATCGGACCACGAGTTCACCTGGCATTAATCACCTTGCTCTGGGGCGGCGTCATGATTGGAATGGGTTTCGTGAAGAACTGGCAGCAGATCACGGCTCTTCGTGCCGTGCTGGGAATTTTAGAAGCTGGGTTCTTCCCCAGTTGTGTCTATCTGCTCAGTACATGGTATACTCGATGTGCGTCCTCATGCTCTTTTTTTTTTTTTTGGGGGGGGGGTTTCTTGTTCTTGGACTGACTCAATGTGTAGACGAAGTCGGAAAGCGATACTCAGTCTTCTACATTGTTGGATGCGTAGCCGCTGCTTGCTCCGGAATCTTGGCGTACGGGGTAAGACTAAGACGACTCGGGCGATGTGGTCACGCTTTAATTTGGGCTTTGCGATCAAGATTCCCTCTCAATACTAACGTAATGCGCAGCTGATGCAACTCAATGGCCGCGAAAACCTAACCGGTTGGCGATGGATCTTCATCATTGAAGGCTCGCTTACCTGTGGTCTTGCTGTTGCCTGCTACTGGCTCCTCGTCGACTTCCCCGACTCGACCCGCAAGACGTGGAATTTTCTACGTGCGCACGAACTGCAGTGGATTGTCAACCGCGTGGAGAGAGACCGCGGTGATGCCAAGACGCAGGCCTTCCAGCTGAAAAAATTCCTCAGGGGCGGTCTGGACTGGAAGATTTGGGCGTACGCGCTCATGTTCTTCGGCACAACCGCCATTACATACGCGCTGGCGTATACTCTACCCCTTATTCTCATCGCTAACATGGGCTTCTCCGTGGGGGCAGCGCAGTGTCTCGTGGCTCCTCCGTATATATTTGCCGGCCTCTTCATGTTTCTCATGGGCTGGCTGGGCGACAAGTATCACGTCCGAGGGCCCATCATTCTGGGCAATATGCTGCTCTGTCTCATCGGATTGCCCATCATGGGTTGGGCGTCGAGCGCAGGGGCTCGATATTTCGGCGTCTTCCTGGTGACGGCGGGCGCCAACAGCAACGTTCCCACCGTCATGTCCTTCCAGGCCAACAATGTCCGAGGGCAGTGGAAACGAGCTTTCTGTAGTGCCACGCTGGTGGGATTCGGTGGCATTGGTGGCATCTACGGCAGTCTGGTGTTTCGCGAGCAGGATAAACTCACGGGATACAAGCCGGGAATTTGGGCGTGCATCGCCTGCGCTCTACTCATTGTTGTTTTGGTTGGCATTTGCGACTTGGAATTTGCGAGGAAGAACAAACAGGCCGATCGCGGAGAAATAACCCTGGAGGACGACGATAATGTAAGTCACAGTGACACTAACGGACCCCTCCTGCTTCTCCTCATGAATGCCCAACGTTCAGGACTGACCACTCGCTGTAGGATAACACTGCAACTGGTTTTCGATATACCTTTTAGACTGGGAGTCAGTCACCGAGCGTGAAGTCAATGAGATGGAAATGTGCGAGAACTACCTGTAGTTTTCGATATAAAATGAAGAACTATTCACAAGAATCACTCGTGGGCCAAGTGTTTATGAGTCGGTGCGCTGCAAGGCGGGATGGAACGTCTTCGAACTGTGGCGATGATGTGGAAAGAACACAGTTCCATTGTGTTGCACTGGCCACTGGTCAGTGGTTTATGCTTGTAGGTACCTACCTACCAGGTAGGTATGCCCTATATATATAGGTACCCTGCAGGCTGCGACACAGACCCCTTGAGTTTTAACATACCTACCCGATGAAATGCTTGTCAATTGTCTGAGACCGTGAGGAGTCGAGGACCAATGTGCCTACACGTGTGACATCAGATCTCTCTACCTACGACGCCACGAGGACTTTTGCTTCTTCCTCGCAGATTGCAATTGCATCGATGATCGATAGGACGTGCAGCAGCCGATGGAAGCACCCGAGGAGGGAAGGCGCCGCAGTTTACTTCTCCGCACCATCCAAAGTCCGCGCCCTCGCGCACACGGACCCTCAGGAGTCAGGAGTCAGAGGCCGATATGAACCGACAATGCACACGTGACTCTACAACAGGTACTAGGGGGGTCTAGTTTAGTCAACCCGTCCGTCTCGAAGTGTCTCGACGGGGGGGACACCGACCAAAAAAAAGCACGGCGACCGGATAAAAATGGAGTGACATAATTTT
>SRQH01000236.1:0-37504 GCA_018360345.1 Claviceps sp. LM84 group G4 | reverse complement strand
GGACTTCATGACAGATTTGCCGGCCCAGGACGATTCCTCCCCTAGATACATGATGGTAATTACGGATCGCCTGTCCAAGTACATCCAGTTGGAGGCAATGACAAGCATGACAGCGGAGGCGTGCGCAGAACGATTTAAACAGTGCTGGTGGCGCTTCCATGGGTTTCCGACGCAACTGATTTCAGATCGTGGGTCGGATTGAGTAGGACAATTTCGGTCAACCTTGTGCTCTTTGGTGAACACAGAACAACTGCTATCGACATCTCACCACCCACAGACAGACGGTGGGACGGAGAGGGCGAACCAAGAGGTTCAGGCGATACTGCGCGTTGTCGTCGCGTTCTCACAGTACGATTGGCCTGACCACCTTGCGGGAGGCGTGTCAGCTGGCGTTGAACAACCGCACGTCGTCAGTCACCGGCATCAGCGCGAATAAGGCTTTACATGGATACGATATGGAATTGGTTCAGCGCGTGGGAAGTGTCGAGGGTAGCCGGACGTCCCCGAGAGGCAGGGCAGCGGCGTTTTTGGAACACATTCAGGAAGGCACCGCCCTTACGCAGGCTGCGATTGATTTTACGCAACAACGGCAACAGGAGGCAGCAAATCGTTCCCGCCGGCCGGCCGAACGCATCCAAGCAGGCGACCTTGTAACTTGCAGGATTCCCGGCCGGGACCGGAACTTGTCGTTGAGGACGACGATTCGGACTTGGCGGAATACGCAGTAGAGGAAATATTGGCGGCAAAGAACGCTCGGGGTCGGGGAAATAACCGTATGTATGGATTTACTACTGAATACGCCTACATATAAGTTTAACATACCTACATACAAACGACAGGGTATGTGGAAGAGCGTCTGTAGACAACAGGTAGAGACTGATCTGATCGCTCGTGCTTTCAGGAGCATAGTTCCGGGACTACCTACGTCCTTCCCCTCTCTCGATCTCATCAAGGAAGTACATACATATGTGTAGGTATCTATCCGTAGGATGGAGAATCATACGGATAGGTATGTTACGTTGGCCAAGTGATGTGACGGATTATGTGCCAGGACGTGAAGCGATTGTTGAAACCACGACTACCTATAGTTGTGTGCAAATGGGTGGGTGATACCTAGGTAGGTGCCTGCTGGCGATTGAAGTACATAGGTACATATTGGGAAGATCCGAGAAGAGAGGTACCTAGGTATTGGAGAGAGAAAAGGGCAATGGACTTTGGTCTTGGAGGTGGAGCTTTGTCGCATGGTTGGTAACTTGGTGGTTCTCACATGGCAATGCTGGGCTGCAACTTGCTTGTATTCCAACTTTGCAACGTCTTCACACACATGTACTTGCTTCATGTTCAAGACTGCTTTGAGCACTGAGCAGTTGGGACTCCAGATCGACTCTGATGGAACGTTGGGTACGGAATTTTTCACGGAAATCAGGATGCATGCAACGACTATAAACTCGGCATTAGGTTCTACGGACAGCTAGGTAGGTAGGCATCACGATAAGACACATAAGTTCCATGGCTATTGTTAGGAGATAAGTTTACATTTAGTCTACCCAACAGCTAGATAGGTATCTTCAGCTCAGTCCTCTTCTGTCCCTTTCATGCATGTCCCCGCCCTTCCAGGCTTCGCTCCGATACCTTTATGTGCAGAACAGCATAGCATAGCATCATATCCCTCGACGTATAAAGCGCCAGCGTACGAGGTGCGATAACAGAAGACATGTGAACCCTCGAGTTCGAAGCATGCATCGCCATCGTCTAAGGAGGGAATAGGTACGACATGGTGGGTAAGATCAATGTATGATACGGTACAATTATTCCCATGCCGTGATTGCCCGATGCCCAGTATTTGGCAATACAATAACAGTCCAAAAAAAAACCTCCTCGAGACGTCATTCATTCCACAAAGCACTGCTCTATCCAAGAACAGTCCTTTCCACGTCGTACGGACGGGATAGCTGAGTATAGTGCATCCCACCTCCACAGCGCTTCGAAGGAAAGAAATGGAGGGGGAGCAGACTACTTTTTGTTTTTCGTTTCAACGCCATCAAAAGCAAAGCCTCTCTGAGCTGAGCTACGTTTCGACCGCCATGCTCATGACCTCTGATGAAAGTCCACCCACGAAACCAGTCCAGGTATTCGTGTGATCTTTTCGAATGTTGTGTGTTGTGTGTGCTGACTGGTATATTCGTGCCTGTATATTTCAAACCCAAGAAAACAAAAGAAAGAGAATTTTACTGGTTTGCCTTGTCCTTGACCGCCGACGTGGCCTCTGCCTTCTTAGCAGCCAGGAAGCTGCTCAACCAGCCCAGCGTCTCCGTGCTGACCACCACGGCAGTGGACACCGCAGCCTTGCCCTGGCTCACAAGGCCCTTTTGTTCCGTCTTCTTCACCTCAGAGGCATACACATCCAAGACGTGATCACGGCCTTCAAGGCCCTTGTTGAAGGGTAGTAGAATCAAACTGCGCGTGTCCTTGTATAGGTCGCTGGTGGGCTTCTTCATAATAGGAAAACGCTCATCGATGCGGTCGAGGGTCTTGTCGCCGAGGGAGTCGGCGCGGGCGACATAGGGAGAGACGTAGCCGTAGGGCTTGGCGAGCCAGGGAAGCACGGAGGAGGCAATGGTCTTGTAGGCAGAGTCGCCGAGCTTGATAGAGCGCTGGGCGAGCTCGTTGGACTTGACGGTGTCGATGCTGTCGCTGATTACGGGGTAGTTGAGGAGGTGCTGGATGCGCTGGTTAGCAAGTAGTTCTTATCATGCCAGGTTCTGATGATGTTGTTCCCAGGTTGGTTCGCTATGACTCGGCAAGGGGAAAATAGAAAGAAAGGGGGTAAGCTACCTGAAGAAAAGCAGAGTTAGGGCGAGACGATGAAACGTTGCCGTTGACGTGGGAGGTAGCCATTGCCGGTATGAGTGTGCGTTGCGTGGTTGTGTGGAAGTGAAGTTTGCTTGTAAAGGGTAGACGGAAACAACAAGATAGAAAAAGAAAAGAAGCAGACTGGCAGGCTGGGAAAGGCAGTCCTTAAAAAGGCCGCACGCAGGTTAAACGGTTTTAGGAGAGTAAGCGAAGCGCCTCAAGCCAAGCCAAGCCAAGCCAGTGGCAGCAGTGTGCAGTGAGCAGTGAGCACTGAGCACTGAGCAGCGATAACTTGGAGCCATGGAGGATCTTACTTTGGCAAGCGAGCAAAAAGCATGTGAAAATCGCATCATTGGAGCTGATCGATTGGGTCCGTCCAAGTCCACAGCCACATTGGGCCCCCTCCACTTGGCACTACCTACTCCGTACATATGTACCTAGGTACCTAGGTACATACGGCGGTCGGCGGCAGGGGTTACAAGTTACAACGGGCGGCAGACGGCATTGAAGAATGAGACGTTTCCAGTTCGCTCCAGCCACTGGTGACTGACAGCCACTGCCGGGCCAAGGAGTACTCCGCATGTATGTAGTACTGTGTACTGTACGGATAGTATGTATGTATGTATGTACATATGTACCTAAAACAATTTTAAAAGTCGACTGAGTCCTGACACGTGAAAGTCGTATTTCGCTATCGGCCTTTTTGTCCCATCGGGATATTGATTGGGCTTCCTTGTTGGCCAGTGGCCGGGTTGCGGGTGGAATGGCATGGCCGGCCCACGTGCCCCCTGCACAACATAAACATAACACACAAGTTCACAACACACACATGCAATGCGCATTCTCGTTTTGAGAAAAGGGCAAATACTTACCTACGTGTAACGTACGTCGTAACCTGTAGATGAGACGGAGGGAATAATAAGAGAGGAAAAGAAGAAAAGGGATCGAAACAGGTTTACTATCGGCGAGCCGAGAAAGAAGCTTCCCTTTGTAGCTGCACATGTTGGAGGGTCAAGATAAGCAAAGCAGAGCACATGCTCACACATGGACCATGGACCATGGTACAGACTGCCATTTCGCGCTGTGTAGTACATAATAATACATACGGAGTACGGAGTATAGGTATCTGCCCCCCTTCTGTCACAAACATCACACAACGCCACCACATGGCCCATGGTGCCATCACTGCTGCCATGATATGCATGATGCGTGTTATCGCCGGATTACATCATCCTGACGGCGACCCCCCCCCCTCGCTGGCCCAACACAGCAACTCCTAGCTATGTACGTACCTACCTGTCAGGGACGCCCATAGAGGTAGGTTACAGAACTTACAGGTATGTTCTCCTTGCTGACAGTTGCTCTCGAGCGTTCTAACTTCTGATTCCTCATCAAGAAGAAGAGCCAGATGGATGAGCGTCGACAAGGCGAGTCGCAACAAGGGCCAGTTCTAAGTTCTGGGGCTATGCGCGTTGAATGAATGAAACGGAACAGGCGATATCGCGCGCGCACAAATTACAATGTAATACGGACTCACAGAGTACATACTGTAGACTGAGACCGACAGATGTTCTCGTGAGTCGCAGGTAGCAAGCCGCGGCATCATACTGTCGCTTTGTCATGCGGTCATGCTGAGCTTGTTGTTGCAACTTGCAACTTGCGACGGGAATCTCTGCCATCGGGGCCCAACAAAGCCCGCTGCCCCGCGACGTTTTCCCCATTTTTCACTCTCTTCACGAATCACATGTCAAGATGCTTGCTTCCTTGTTCTTTTTTTTTTTCTTAAAAAATCCCAGTGCAGGTTTTCTTTTTCATCAAGAATCCCTGCGCGCAATAAAGTCCGAGTGACGCAGCACTATCGCCCGTATGTTATGTACAACTTACATGTATATGATATGTAGTACATACATACAATATACGGAATACGGATACGTCATTCTCGGGTTTCTGCTGTGCACAGTGCACCCCTTTGGCCATTGCGATATTCGTGAATCCTAGGTGCCTACCTACCTAACCTATGCCGGGCTCTTGCTGCTCGTTCATGACACGTTGAGATGGGCAGATTGCACTCAAAATTGTTTTGACAGCTTCATCATATCGAAAACGCTGCAGCCGCGTGGAGGAAGCCAATCACGCGCATCATGGGGAGATTCTCTTTCCTGTAAAACTTGAAAGGCTTCTTCTGAGCTCTGTGCAACGAAATAGTCATTGCGACAAACATTCTCGTTGCGTACATCTCTGAGCTACCTAATAATAATATGCTGCAAAGAGGTTGCTATCGACGGGACACTGGCTCGTATGCACGTCAAGCCTGACGTCCTTACGTCTGGATACCTAGGTAAGATACCTACTATGTACGTAGGTATAATGTTGCGTCTTTCACGTCTCTCATGGTTCGTGCAGCGCGGTATGGGCAGAATCACACGGAGAGCTCGACTTCCCGACCTTCCCGACCACCAGGCCATGTGAATTTATTTATCCTTTCCAGCTCCGAAGTCGCCGAACAACACGAGATTCCTGCAAAAATAGGATAAACGCATTATAGGCCAAGACTGAGTGAAGACCACCAAAATATCACCATGATCCTTAGCTAAGCTACCACAAGGGAACCCGTTTGTACGGTGTTCTGCCGAGATTTCTTTCATCATCGCTCTCTGGACCGGAACGAAATGACTCAATGGACAGGAGCGACTTCCTCAATACCTAAGCCTCGTATTCGGCTGGGCGGGGAAGTTCAAGTGATGGCATTGGCGATTTGTCAACCGCGTTTGATGATTGTTCATCTCACCTAAGAAGTCAGTTATGGGAATATCTTCTATGCGAATGAATATGCTCTGTCGTCCGACTTGCGCTCACATGAATCGTAAATGTAATGAAAGCACTTATTGTCCCCGACGGACTCTTCTGAGATGAGTGTGCTGCCGATGACTTGGGTAACGGGTTCTTACCTGAGTGTATACTATACGCGTTGGCTGAGGACGTCGTCTATATTCATGACCAATGCTGGCAAATACTGAGGAGAATGCTGATGACACAAAGAAAGTCTACACAAAGGGAGGGTATGTTTGGATGCCTGGGGACCCAAGCAGAATGTGAGTGAAGTATTATGAATTCTCATGAGATATGTAGCCCTGATATGTATACGTACACGTATGTGCAGTGTATGCAGCGAGATTCCTCTCGTTGAGTCGCAGCAACTCTCCGCAAATTCCGGTGCTGTGAGAAGCTCGCTACGCGCTTGTAAGACCAAGAAGAGCAAATAGGTAGTTTGAGAAGGGGTCGCTCTTAGGATCATAACTGATCATCACACCGCGGCAGTTTGCGACGTGCGTTGCCGCTCTGTGATAATGGCTCTGTTAGGTACGCGTCGGCGTAATGCAAGTACCAACAGCCTGAGGGGCTTTCCTAAGCGTAGCTACATATATATATAGACTTGAGATTCGAGAAGTGAACTGCCCACGGCCGACGGCATCCCTATGTGAATATTCTTCTTCTATCGTCCTAAATCTGCGCATCATATGCGTAACGTACAATTATTTTCGGTGCAACCGGAGGCACTTGAGAAGTGAACTGCCATAAACTTGGACTTCTATCTACGTCTGTCTTAATTGCGCATAGTTGCTTCTGTCGTCCTGTTTGCGTAGATGTATATATATGCGCGTGGAGCATGCAGTGCAAGTATTGATCCCGGAAGCATATTCAGGTGCACCTGCATGAACAAGACAAATTGAGAAACATTTGCTGCCGAAAGTCATGAATTACTATGTGAAGCTGTCTGTGGTGCTCCATGGACAGTGTACATACTGCCGACAGAAGGGAATCTCTATCATCTATATACATTTGTGGTTCTTTGTGAATTGTGACTGAGAAGTCTGGGCTGCTGGAAAGATTTTTGGGGATGTGGCATGTGCGAGCTGCTGCGACTCGCGAGCATCGCCCCTTTATCTGCCTTGGGGATGAATCCGGATGATGACCATGATGGTGACAATCATGGCGTGAACTCCCCCCCTCCCCCCCTTCCCAAACCAAACCAAACCAAACCTGTTGGATTCGCAAAGGGAAAGCAAATGAAAGCAAGCATGCATGCAATATCAAAACGTCACACAGTATCGTAGGTCTTTGGGTTCAGTTGTCTTCTTCGTCTATCTAAGAGTGAACAGGAAAGGGGCTCGAGGGGACGAGCCCTTTATCCTGTCACCAGGGATCGCAGCTCATCACGTGCGATCCCACCTAACATGAAACGCCGAGGATATTCCGTGTTGTGCGATTCCGACAAAACCAAACCAAAAAAAAAAAAGATCGGCAGCACTTGTAGAGCAGAACACCGCACGCAGAATAGTTTTGTCTTCTTTCGCTAATGTCTCCTGGACAATCCATGATAGAATGATATATACTGCCCGGAACACCCAGCGCTGAAACACGAGAGATTTTGGATGTTGCCAATGCCCGGCGATGGATCATGGATGACGTATCTTATAAGGAGGATGGGCAACACTCTCTTGGATCTTTCTGTGTGTGTCGGTGTGTCGTTCATCCACGTTTTCTCATCATGCTGCGGAGAAAGCTGTTTCTGCTTGAAATTTTGAATCAGGAGACTGGAGTTACGAGTTCTGCGACTTTTGCCACTTCTGTTGTCAACGTCAGTCAAATTCCCCAGACGTTCTAAAAGATCCTGAATCTTTATGGTACATACCTAGCCCATCTTGCCGATTTTAGAGGCTCTGTCATCAACCTCTTCCTCAAGCGCATGTTCACTCATACCTATGTACTCAACCAGAAAGACTTGTCACCACACCTTCTTTCAGCTAGCTTCACATTACCTCCCATTGCCCAAGATGAGATGCCATGGTCTTTGCTCACTGTCAGTGTCGACTTCGAAGCAGAGTGATCATCAGAATCTACTCTGCGCCATGTTGCCGTCACAGCGAAAACGGGGTTCAGGTCGAAAGTCTATCTTCGCATACTCCGTAGAATGATGTGTATTGAACTATAAAAAAGCAAGATAAGGAGAAACGCAACAAAGCACCACTTCAAACCCGACATCAACAGGACCTGGGTATGTACATACATACTTCTTCCGCCTACATACATACCTTATATTCTGTATATACATATATCCTCCTTTTCTCTGAACCCTCTCGAGGGACATGGCTCTTGAATGTCTCCCTTTATTAGGAATTAATCCCGGATAAACGCGTCTCCTTCGCTACTAGACGCGCTCTGACACCGTCCGTTGACATGGAAGGGATGTGCAAAGTTCAAACAGCTCAATTGTCTGTGCCTCGCTAAAGTTCTTGCCGGGGCGCGGGCTATCGTACCGAGAACCTGGTTTGTGCTCAGCAAGGCTCGCATCTTGCGATGAGTGGCGACTGGCGAAATGAATGTCATGGTAAATAAAGCATGCTACTCCGTACATGTTGACTGTTCACTGGTTCAGTGTTGACTCGCATGAAACTCCCGTGTTGATGCCGCACGGCCATCTTCTCGCTTTCTCGCAAGTCGTGGCAGGTACGGTACATACCTATTTGAGTATGTACCTAAAAAGAGGCGCCTGCGCCCCCACCCATGCAGCAGCGTCGCAAGACCGAGGACCGAATGGATCCAAGTCGCACGCATACGGACTACGGAGTACCGTATACACTGGGAAAATAGACCCGGCACCGCGCTTTGACCAAGTCCACAAACCTGCATAACCTCCGCATAACCCGTGCCAAACTTCCTTAAGTGAGACCTCTATAGCTGGGATGCCATCCCAAAATACCTTCACATGAGCAGAGATTGCTGGCCATGATAGGGATGTTGAAGCAAGTCTGGCACGGGTTATATGGAGATCCTGCAGGTTTGTGGACTTGGTCAAAGCGCGGTGCCGGGTCTATTTTCCCAGTGTATACGGTATCATCATACCTGTATGTACCTAAGGTAGCATCATTATATCATACCTATTGGTAACTGCATGCTTCATCACACCAGTGATCACAGCAAGCCATCGTGTTGGGACCTTAAAACAAGGACTTCCTCTGGCCAACGGCTTGCTCTGGCCTGGAGTTTGAATCAATGACTGGAACAACAGGTAGGTACGTGAATACGTAGGTAGGACTGCACGTAAAAAAAGGAGAATACTTCCTACGGAGTAGATGGGCGACCAAGCTGTGCGACGGGAGTGCGAGCCACGTGCGACTTTTGATGACTCGTGATTGATGAAGAAAGATCAGACGGGGCGATTCTCAGGGGAATCGGACAACCTCCTGATTTGGATCTGCCATCAGCAACGCCATGGCTGGTGATGGCAAGTGGCTGCGAAGCCAAGCAGCCACAAAAGTCGGGAAAACGAGCTGCTGCCTGATGGTTCTCGGATAGGAGGTAGGTACCTAAGGTAAGTGATTTGTCGTGTCTTGCCTCTTGCCTCTTGCCTCTTGCCTCTTGAATCTTGAATCTTGATTCGTTTCGGCCTTGGCTCCTTGGTCACGTGGGCCGCAAGCCGCGTCAACCTCGAGCCTTCGAAGTCTGAGCATGACCAACGAGGTTCACATCCCGCATCCGGACAGAGATGCGGTGCAGATCATGCATGTGCTGTTTCAGCGGCCCCACGGAGCGACGAACACACTTCTACCTACGGAGTACATGTACATACCTGCCGTCTAGGTAGGTACGTTCTCCTCCAGAGTCCAGAGTCCAGAGTCCAGACTCCAGAGTCCAGGAAGATGGATGCAGCAAATGCTACCATAACTCACCAGACAACTGCAGCTCCTTCTCGAACCAAGCGAAGCTGACAACCGGGCAGCCAGTAGCATTTCATCCTTTGGGAGCCCAACGAGCTGCAAGTTGCAACTGATGAGCCACAGAGCCAACAATAGCGGAAGTCAGGCACTACAATACGATTACTAGCTCGTCTACGGAGTACGCGCTGCCACTGGACCAAAACAGGGCCGTCAGAGTCCATACGTCGAGGAGCATACGGCAGTGAACTTCTCTCCGTCGCTCTGGGGTCTCTACGGAGTAGTCTTCTCACCTACCTACTCCATACATGTATGTATGTAGTTGATGGTGGCGTCCGTGGGACTTGTTTCAAAGAAATTGATGTTCTTTGAAAAAAAAAAAAAAAAAAAAAAAAAGTCCGACAATTAAAAAACCGAAAAAAAACTTTTCTTCTTGCTCGGGCTCCTCGTCCCATGGTGGTGTTGCATTCATGCCAGCCAACATGGAGACCGGGCTGGGAGTCGGAGGGACTGGGGGGCGAAATGGTCTGAGGCGTGGGGAGACAACATGTTTATGCAGACCGGAAAGCAAGGAAGGGAATATGAGGCTCGAGCCCACTCCCTTGCTTCTATTCTGTCTGGGGTACACGCGCTGATCGCGGGAAGACGGTTGCTTGCTTTTTACAGAGGCTACCGAGTACGACTCCATGTTTCCGTTCGATAGGTATCACAAAAGTCAAAACAGAGACAGACAGGAGCACTGAGCCGATAGGTATTCACTGAATCATTCTTATCATTTACTCCGTAATCTGTATGTATTCACCTGGTAGGTAGCTCAAGACGTTGGGCTGTGGATATCTGCCTCGACGTTCCTTGCTGTTTCGTTTCCCAATTAAGCTCTCGGTCCACTGTCCAGTCACGAGTGCCGCGCTGGCAGCAATCAATTTCCCACGTCCGGGGTGGTGTTGGCGGGCTACGGACACCCATTGGCCCATCGTGGGGACCGTTAAGATGGCATTGTCCGGGATAGAGCCAGGGGTGGCTGACGAGAGCTGTTCGCGAGGGAAACAAAGAGTGCAACCCTCGCAAGCATCTGAAACGGCGTATAGGGGACTTTGCGCCTCACACGTTTGCTGCGTGCAAACAAGTGCTTGATACTTGACTTGGGCGTTTTCCAGAGCGCCACCCGAGGCCACCGAGGCCCCACCTCCCACGCTTTCCACTTTGAAGCCGTCCGTTTTCCCACTTCCCCTGGCGAGCGCCTTTTGCCCATGGCCTCATATGATCATATCCCTCATATCGTCGAGCTTACGACTCCACCAAGCATCAAGCTGGCAGAACCGTGCTCGGTACGGAGTACTCGCCCTCCCCTCCTTTCCCCTTGACCTTGCTTTCTCATTTGACGTCCTTTGACCAGACTTGGACCAAACGACCTCTGCTTCCCCAGGAACAGCGCTGCTTTCAAGTTTCGACAGGCAGCCTGCAACAGCCGTCAGCCGTCAGTCACTCGAGACTTCTTTCGCGCCTCCGAGCCCCCCAGGCCCTTTCGTCTTTCTTGCCTCTTTTCTCTCCCTCTTTTCTTTTCCTTCACCCGTGTCTCGCAGAGTCGCCACCGTCAGGCTCGCGAAATCAGTGCCGTCTTTTGTGCCGGTCTCATCCTCATCGGCTCCGCCAGAGTCCGTCCGGCCTTGCCTTGCCTCTGACCGGCCCGTCTCTAGTCTTTCTCTTCTTCTCGTGTGACGGACGCTGCCATATCTTTTTGCGAGTTGACCTCGGGAAAGGCGACTATCGTACAGTCTTCCTGTCTCATACATTCCTCAGCAGCTGACATCGCCGCACGCGTTCGGATGGCTCGTTGAGCGCTGCCACCTGCATCCTCTCCACGCCGTCCGCAAGCTGGACGCCTCCCATCAGACTTTCGAGCTATTTTTTTCCATATCGATCCATCTATCTTCCCGTGGCCCGCGATGGCTTCTTCATTAGCTTCTCCTTCTTTTACTCGTCCTCGGACTGGTGATCGCGATGGCCGGCCCAGTACGCGTGACCACTCCAGCGGCGTCGACATGCCGATACCCAGTCGCACCTCCTCGCTGCACTCTCGCATCACACAGCCGATTCCCTCCATGTTGAATGCGAAACCTCAACAGCGAACCCCCAAAACACTGACGCATGCCTACATGGTCTGCGGTGTTGGACGTGAACCGTCACAGTGGGTCAAGGCACCTCCTCCCGCGCAAGGCAAGATTGGCCATATGAAGGGGGCTGTTGGTCAATTCTGGCTTCCCGAGATTTTGGGCAGCAGCCCACGCCTAGAACAAGACAACGAGATTGCTCGCGCTCTGCATTCCGCGATGAGAGTAAGTAGTGGCAAAGACTGAAAAAAAAAAGGAATACAGAAGAAGAAGAGCGGCAAAGAAGAAGATACAAAGTAGCATGAACATGACTAACCACGATATGCACAGGCATGCTTTCCTCACGATGTTGAGATTTGCACCGGAAGGAGCCAACCTCACTGCGTCCATCACGCCTTCGTCCTGCAACAAGATTCCTCTCATACCCTGTATGGTATTTGCCTTCGAGTTTGGTCCCGAGCTGATGAAAAGAGAGCCGAGACCATTCGCGACTTGCGCAAGCGGACCGAAGCTGATTTCTACGATAACCCGGATGAGACGTACTGGATTCCCTACTGCCTATCTTTTCTCTCTCGATACCCTCTTTACAACCTCCTCGGCGATTACCTTCGGGGCATGTGGATTCACTGGAACAAGGCCACCAACCTGTTTCACGCCGAGGAAGTGTCGCGCATTCTGAGCTTCCCAGCTCCGCGACTAAACGATCTCGTTCGCATTGATATGAAGGACTATGCGCTCTGTTATCAATTCCCTTCGTCCCCCACTGGATTCCAAAACTTCTCCATGTGGCCGCTCTTCAACTGTCTGTCTATCCCCAACATTGTTGGTGTGATTGAGGCCGCCATCTCACCAACCCGGCGCATCATCTTTGTCAGTCACTACCCAGCCATGCTCACCGTTGCGGCTGAAACGGTTCGCTACAGCGTCCGTGTGTATGAGTGGAGCGGTCTCTACGTTCCAGTGGTTCACGCGCGCCACGCACAGGAGCTTGTGCAAGAGCCAGGCCCCTATATACTTGGTATAACTGCCGAGTGTCGGTCTCTCTTTACCGCGCCAGTCGATGCGCTGGTCGTCGATCTCGACCGCAACTTTGTTCTCACCTCGAGCCCGCCCACCGTTCTCACTGCCACGCAGCGTAACAAGTTTGTCACTCGATTAACCCAGTCTCTGAATGGCGATGTCAGTCCCGCCGGGGTTCCGCAACATCTCCGATCGGCATATGGCGGTGGGAAGTTGGTGCCGGCTGGCCAGATTATTGTTATGCGCGGCGAGGTGGAGTCTATTCAGGACCCGGAGTGGTGGAATCAGGACTCGGTCATGGCTGTCATGGACCATGTTTGCGAAAAGATGGGCCGCAACTCCGGTATCAAGGCCGTGTTTGGTGGTGCTGTCAAGAAGCCTCTCATGACCAAGGTCTCGATGCGACACCTGAATGAGATTGTTCGCGAGAGAAACCAGTACTCGCGCGATGCCCTCGAAGCCTGGCAGGACTTTATCAATCTCAAGGGTCGCATGGATACCGAGCTCAACAAGGTTAATAAACGCAACAACTATCTCGTAGAAGAGCTGGAAAGTTGGAAGCAGCAGTTCCTCAAGTTCCAGGCCTTTGCCGAGCAGCTCACCAAGGAGACTTCGGATCTCAAGGTCAAGATTGAAACTCACAAACGAGAGAATCGCCGCCTCACTGGTCTTCTCGATCAGCAAAAGGACGACAATGCGCGCATGTCTGTTCGTCTGACGGGTACAGAGAAGCAGCGAGACGATGCCCTCGAGGCCCTCGTCCTTCAGCAGGAGATTGCGGAGGAACTGGAGCGTGAGAGACAGAGGAACAAGAAGGAACTCGCCCAACTCAGTCACACCAACGTGACTCTGGTCCGCCAGCGTGACGAGGCTCGTCGTGTAGTCATGCATCTACAAAGCCTGATTGGTGGCCAGAGTCATCACATGGAGCATCTGATTCGATCTCTTGGCAAGCCTGACGCGTTGGCCGCCGAGATTGAGGCTGGCTACGATAGCGATGGACAAGAAAGCTCGGACGCTGCTTCTGGAGATGACAACACTAGCCAGACCAAGTCTCTGCGCAGCAGCACCAGCAGCAAACGCATTTCTGCAGCCAGCTTTGCCGATGTAGCGGACCGTCATCTCAAGGACAAGACAGATGCGATTGCTCACATTGTGCGCAATATCGCAGACCAGTGCCAGGCTGCCGTCGAGAGCCTGCAGTTGGCGCACGACGCCGAGTACAGCCGCAGGCCGAGCCGCCGTCACAGCAATCTCTCGGTAACTCATAGCGAGGACGGTAACGACAACCGATCGGTAGCCACATCGGATCACGGCGAGGAGAGACGCCTCCAGCCTGGACGAGCTTCGAGCGTCCCCCCCACACCCGACCTGATTCCTAACCGCAGCAGCACGTCCATGTCGTTTGCTTCGACGACCACCACGCCCGAGCGTAGCAGCCAGCAATACAATGTGAGGGACGAGATTCCCACCAAGATTGTCGAGGATGATGAGGAGGATTTCGAGGAGAACTCTAGCGAGCCCGGCGTGGCCCCGAATGACCATCACGTTGTGGCCAAGCACAGCCACTCTCTTCTTCACCGTCCTTCCGGCGCTCGAATCAGCGCGTTTGGTGGTGCCCGATGAAGTTTTCGTCGTGAAGAAGCAAGTCAATTCTGAGGCCAATTCAACGTGACCTCGGGAACTTTTCCCAAGGGGTTTCAGATGCCCAGCGAGCGACATTTTTTTTTCCTTTTCTTCTATTCTTTTTGGCCGATGAGAGATGAGGAGCGAGCCGGTTATCATTTTTTCCCGTTTCTCAAAACTTCTATTTTGCTGTGTGCAATTTGTTCCTGCTTGTCTTGGACGATGACGACCCCCGTTACCGTCCCTGTTATGCAGTCTGCTTGTCTCTTTTTCTTCTTCTGCCAGCGCTCAGTGAGTGGCTCTTTCTGATGGCATTCACCGTCGGGAACCCACTCTTATTCTTACTACCTCCTCCTATACTCGTCCTGTCTTTGTATCTTTGTGCTTGTCCTATGTACAATGCGCATGTTTTTTTTTTTTTTTCCTTCCTTTTTGGATGCTTGGATCGTATATATGCCAACATCTATGGACTTGTACTTGGCGTTTTTCGCATCTTTTGTGTATGTACAATCTTCTGTGGAGCTACCACAGCATTGCACTCTCTTTTGTTGGTTTTTCTTTTTCTTTTCTTCATTTTGCTTCTTTGTCAACTACTGCCTTCCTCTTTCTTTATTGTTCGCACACTTTGTCAGAGAAGAGGTGCTTGGCACAGCCGATGGGAGCAGGAGGTCTGGGCCGTGATAGATGGTCCAGGACGGGTGGCGAGTAGCGCGCTGACTTGACGATGGGCGATCGTTTTTGACAAAGGTCAATGTGAGGAGCTGGTATTGGCGTTTGTTAGGAAAATGGCAATGTCAAATGTACGTGTCTGTCATATCTACCGTGTGTGTTTAAGTCTTCGTGAGTGAAATGTGTACTTGTTGTTACTACTCAGTACGCATGTGCATCGAGGTCATTCGAGGGCCAATGTTTCGATCTTGGCTTTGAACTTGAGAGGCTGATGTGCCGGTAGGCTACGGAGTACCTACCTAGGTACCTTATGTTGTATGTACCTAAGAATTAGATACATTAGTATTCCTGATATTTAGTGTGACGAGTTATCACAAAGTCAGTCGTCTAGGTATGTATGTAATTCCAAGACAGCAGTTGTCTTGGAATCGTACCCTTGAACCTTTTGTGGGATGTGTACTCCGTAGCTCAAGCTCAGTTCATTCGTTATTGTCCAATGTCCATTGTCGAGTGACTCGAGTCAGTGGATCCACTTTTGTGCATGTGTGCAACTCGCGCGAGTCACGACATGGAGGACTCCACCGGCAGAAAAAAAAGCCAAGTGACATCGCGGGTTGTTGGCCCGGCTTCTACATACATACATCTTTGTTTTCCACTTTTGTCACGATTGCGGTATCCTCATCCTCGACAACTTCACATTCTACCATTTGAACTTGAGCTATTCGATCATTCGAGCATTCGCCATTTACCAGTTGACCATTAATCATCGATAAGTCGGCATCACCTCAACAACCACCACTCGGCATCACCAACAACCACCATGCCAGACCCCCTCCTCACCTCCCTCTGCTCAATCTGCCACATCACGCCCCCCAAATACAAATGCCCACGCTGCCATACCCAGACCTGCTCCCTCACCTGCACCAAAAAACACAAATCCTGGTCCCAATGCACCGGCCACCGCGACCCAACCACCTACATCCCCCCCTCCCGCCTCCGCACCCCCGCCGGCGTGGACCACGACTACAACTTCCTCCACGGCATCGAACTCTCCCTCGAGCGCTCCGAAAAGATCCTCATACAGGAAAAGAAGCTCCTCCAAGAGGAGGAACTACGCCCCTTGACAGTCCAGCAGGTCCGCTGGAAGATTGGCAAGGATGGCCGGCGGCGCAAGGTCTTGGTCACGCAGGCCCTCAGGGAGGCTCACAAGGCGAGGAAGGTGGATAAAGCGTTGATGAATAAGTTGAGGGCGTTAAATGTGCAGCTTGTGTCCGTGCCGGTGGGAATGGCGCGGCAGAAAGAGAATCACACGACGCTACATCGGAAGACGGGGAGGATTCATTGGCAGGTCGAGTGGTTGACGTGGGACCCCCACGCCGATGAGATGAAGTCGGCGGTCGATGAAAGGGAGCAGACGCGGGAGGGCGAGAGGGCACACACGACGCCCACAGAAAGAGCCTTGTCGAAAGTCATGGACGATGTACCGCTGTATAAGGCCTATCAAGCTGTTCTGGAGGATAAGAAGCGCGCGGACATGGGGCAGGCGGGAAGTAGACCCCCGCTGACGACCATGACCACGACCACGACCACGACAACGACAACGACAACGACAAGAACGAAGAGATATACCGAAGGGCAACAACCCGGGGCAGGCCGTTTGCGGTGGTGGGATCACAAGCTGGACTGTATCCAAGATTTCACGAGTGGAAGCTGGGTTCCCTTGACGGGTGCACACCTAGCGGAGTGGCCCGCGCAGAGAGACGCCCTCGAGCGGAAGCAGTATTCGTTCTACGTTGCGACTTCTTCCTCTCAAGACGGCACGCGAACTCCCTCAGCTGCACATACGGTCACGCTCCTCACGCCGTTAGATGCCGGGGCTCGTCTCTGTGATATTGTCCCTGAGACTCGCATAGTGGAGTTTCCTACTTTGTATGTCCTTCCCGCGAAGGAGGCTCTTCCGATGAGGTATGTACTCGCTTCAAAGCAGGCTACTGGGAAGCGAAAAGATGGACCTGCAGACTATGGTCGTGACTCTGGGAAGGCTGCCGTGAGGAGAGGTGGTATGATCTCGATGGGAAAACGGAGAAAACAGGTCGTTTCGGAGGATTATGAGAATGGAGATGTTGATGGTATGGGGGGAGATGAGGAGCTTGATGCGGTGAATGGGGAGGGGGGAGGATTGGAGGCGGGGGAGATATTGGCGGAGGAAAGCCTGGGAGAAGATGAGGAGGAGGAGGAGGAGGATGATGATGAGACGAGTAGTTCTGGGTCGGATAGCGATGAGGGGTGAGGAGGAGGCTTGAGGGTGGGTGTATATATCGAGCATGTGGTTTACAAGTCAAGGGTGGGATTCTGATCTCCCCGATCATCAAGCCCGTGTCTGGGTCTGTCCAGCACCGAGCTGATGTCCGTCCGAATTTGCCTTTAGTATCTCTGGTGAAATGCTCAATGCTCATAGTTCAGGGGTACGAATCCAGTGCCTGCCTGCCTGCCTGCCTGCTCGTCCAGTTCAAGAAACAAGGCACTTTACTTGTGTGCAATTTTCCATTCCAGCCAATCTCGGGTCGGTGGTGGTCGCCATGCAAGCCCGTCTTTGCGATTTGCTTCTGCTGGATCTTGGACACGACTTCAGAATCCAGATTCATCATCCCCCATGAAGACCATAAATGCGAAACTCCGGAAGCTGTAAAAGTCGGTATGAACAGATTCCACCTAGGTAGCGAGACGAAGCGACTCGAGTGGCCAAGACAGCGCTAACAGCGCTATGATTTCTTTTGTCGACGCGCGCAGAGGTATTCAGGGCGGAGGAGAATTAGCGGGCGGGAAAATCGAAATGGCTCGACATGTATGAAAGAGGACAATCGATATGAAGGAGGAACAGATTGATCGAGCATGGTGAACAGATTGGTTGATAGATCATGGTAGTGGTAGTGAATGAGAGGAGGGGTGGACGGACATAAAGAAACGCATTGTATTTGTAGTTGGTGGCTTTTTTCTTTGTATAATCTTTCTTTTCCTTTTGTATCATTGAGTCCATGCGATTCCGACCTACCTTGTTCTCCTTTATAGTGACATCGTACTTGTATCTGCCTTCTTCTCTATTCTCTCATCAGTCCAGACTCCATATACGATATCATTATTGATAGAGTTGCGGCCTATCCTCCTTCTCGTGCAGTAAGTCGTGATCCGTTCGTCTACTCTCAAGAATTCGGTGTATCGAAGGTGGGAAGGTATTTTCCACCGCGACACCTGGAAGATAGTTTTTTTCTTCTTCTGTATGATTTCAGCTTGCGCAGACAACAGTTTTTCTAACCCTCCCAAATCCTATCAATAATGGTCCACGAACTTGGTCCGACGTTGTAGAGGCGAATGAATGACTGAGCATGTCACATCTTGTTCCCATCATGTTTTGCACTGTTTAGCCACGTTCATCAGTGATTCAGTGCGGAGGGTAAATTCGCCCATCTTCTCAACCGGCGCAGCCCCGGAGCTATGCTCATACCCGAGGACTAACGAACATAAAAAGAGAAGCGATCGACATTCTACAGCTCAGTAGAGTCCAGTCACATGAAACCAGATACATACGTAGACATACGGAGTACCTACGGAGTACCTGTACGAACCGCCAAGGATTCGAAATGGACTGTGTGGCGTCTGTGGCTGGTCAGGAATGACAAAAATGTCCCACTTGGCAACCGGGGTGCAGCCTTGAAGTCGCAGCCTGTTGCAGGTACGTACATATGTACATACATACATACCTATGTACCTAATCCTAATGTATGTACATGTACATAGGTACCTACCCTTGCGTTGTCAGCCTGTGTAGACTCCAGGAAAGACTTCAGTCCAACATGAATCTGTAATCTCCAACACCAACGCCACGACGCATGCCCATCCGCATCGCGATTCCGCCATGATTGACTCGCAGACACTGCGCTCCTCACAGTCTTTACCTTAGACCCTCAAGTCGCAATCAGCCTCAGCTTCGGCCCCGGCTGGGTCCGGCCTGGCCATGGACGACGGACCAGTGCCCAAGCTGTCAGAGCTGCTCAAACACCCCGACGACCTCGACAAGATCCCCGCCCTCAAGCAAGAATGTGCGCGCAAAAAGGGCATCATCGACGGCCAACTACGCAACGGGCTGCGCGAGCAGTTGGAAACAACGCAGTCCGGCATGACGGGCCTCAGCGACGGCCAGAAGACGGTCCAGCTCATCAAGGAGGAGATGATCAAGATTGACCGGCTCTGCTCCGAGTCACAAACCATGATCCAAGACTTTGCCAGCATCAATCTGGTTTCACAAGCGCACCGAAACTTCGTAGCGGTCGAGACGATGCGGCGAGACCTCGAGACCTTCAACGACCGGCTGACGCTAGTGGAGCGGATGCTGCGCGAAGACGACGAGGACCAGGAGAAGATGCCGAACCTGCTTCCCTGCCACTACGAGCTGACACAGCTGCGCAATATACGGGACGACGCCATGGAACAGATCCAGCGGGCTGGGGACGCGGGGCTGGAATCCACGCTGGAGGACTACTTTGGGCGGCTCGACGACACGATTGACTGGTTCGACGAGCATGTCGGCCTGCTCGCCATGAATCTCATCAACCTGGTGGTCAACGACAACAACGGGCTGGTGGTGCGCTTCGCCATCGTCATGGATGCAGAGGAGAAGAGCGATGAGCGCGTGCTGGCACTGCAGGAGGCGCTCAAGGACCATGAGGAGCTCGCGGCGCGGTTCCAGAGCATCACCAACGGGGCGAAGAAAGTGCGCGGCTACAAGGACAAATTCCTGCAGGCAATTCGGCTCAGCGCGGAGCAGCAATTTGAGGCAAGCCGCGACGAGTTTCTCGACGACGCGAGCAAGCTCGACGCCATCATGAAGTGGTACTTTAACGATCTCAACGCGGTGCGCGTGGGCATGGTGCCTCTGACGCCCAAGAAGTGGAAGATTGGCAAGATATACGCCGACATTTACCACCAGCTGATGCACGACTTTCTCGTGGCCATGGTGGACGATCCGGCGGGCAGTTCGGCGCACACGCTCGAGATTATTAGTTTTCCCGAAAAGTACTACAAGAAGATGGGAAAGATGGGCTACCGGCAGGAGGACTTGACGCCGCATGTCATTGACAACCGCGAGGCGGAGCTGGTGCGTGACTTCCGGCAGCTCATCATCAAGTTCCTGGACGAATGGATCGACCGCATCTTTGCGCAGGAAAAGCGCGACTTTGCCGAGCGCAACACCGAAGGATCCAACCTGGACCAGGACGAATACGGATACTTCCGCACACGAAACCTCGTGGCCCTCTGGCGCATGCTATTCGAGCAGATCGACGCAGGCGCCAACTCGAAGCGATGCGACGTCGTCGAGGGCGTCATTGACGCCATGTTCCTCCGCCTACGCACCCGCCAGCAGGCCTGGCAGCGCATGCTCGAGGACGAGGCCTCCCGGTACGAAAAAGCTGCCCAGCAAGCCTCTTCCTCCTCCTCTTCCTCTCCTCCCGACCTCGACGGCTTCCAAGCCCTCCAGGACTGGCTCGTCGCGACCGCCAACGACCAAATCGCCTGCATCGACGACAACGAAGACGAAGCCCGCCTCGGCTACCTCTCCTCCTTCCGCACCAAACTCGAACCTCACGTCACACCCGCCTATCTCGACCGCGCGGACCAAGAAATCCACGCCCTCCGCGACGGCTACGTCGACTTCTCCACCTGGTGCATCACCAAATTCGCACACCTCATCTTCGTCGTCGACTTCCAAGCCGTCATGCCAGACTTCTTCACTCCACGCTGGTACACCGCGACCGCGATGAAACAAATGGTCGTCACCTTTGAAGAATACGTCCACGACTACCGCCAAGTCCTGCACCATTCCCTCGTGGATATCTTCATTGAGATCTTTGCAGATGAGCTCCTCATTAAGTACCTCTCCTCTGTGCGAAACAAGGGCGCCAAGTTCCGTCGCGCGGATCCGTTCCGAGATAAACTCTTTAATGATATCGCGACGGCGTTTGATTATTTTTCGAATCTGCCGAATCCGGATGTTGGCGTGTCGATTAAGAATACCTGGAGGGTTACCGAGCCGTTTCTCGGCTTGCTGTGCTGTGATAAGGACGCGGTTGGGGACGAGTTTGCCAAGTTTAAGATGGCGTATTGGGATTTGCAGCTCGGGTGGGTGGAGGCGGTGTTGAGATCGAGGGATGATTTCGATAGGGGCATGTTGAGTGCTGTGAAGGGGAGGGCGGGGCAGATGGATGTTGTGAGGGGGGCGGAGACCATCATGGGCAAGGTGAAGTAGTGATTGGAGTGAGTTTGGAGTTTAGAGTTTGGGGGTTGTTGATAGAAGAAATAATTAATCTATGGTCTTCTTTCTCATGTTGAACGTGGAAGGTTTTTTTTTTTTTTTTTTTTTTTTTTTTTTTGTTTTTTTTTTCTCAGGGCTGGTGGCTGGTGTGTGTGAATGTACCGTACCGTGTGCGTTGCATCATGATAAGCTGTGTTGTCGATACTCACATATAGTATCACGGTGCCAACTTCCAAAAGAACTGAATCGATTATATCTTCCCTGTCCCTTCAGTAATATGTGTGCTATACAGTTGTCTAATCCTCGGAAGTCCTATAAAGGGACGCCTTGTGTTTCATATTGTATCTCGTCTTATCTACCGTAGGAGAGAAGCAAAGAGGGAAAAAGGGGCGATGCCTTTGTGCAATAAAGTGCTATCTGTATATCGCATGGGCATCAATCATGTAGGCTTCATGCCAAGCGGCGTAGATGCGTCAAGGGTAGCTTATCAGAACTTGCCACATGGAGGGACTCAGTATTATGTATATGGAACCGTTCAAGACGTGTTGTGTCGATGGAGGCCTGCCTTGGGAGTACCTACACTCTTACCATGTTGGCCGATGATGTAGCACAGGACTGAGGATAATTGACACAGCCTACCTACCTACCTACTCACCTACAACAGCATTCATGATTGAGCAGCAGATGTAGGTAGGAGGTAAGGTACATACATACCGACAACGAGCCAAAGACTTTGGTCGACAGGGACGCAAGATGACACAAGCATGCACTTTCAGAAGCACACCATGAAAGCACAATATGCAACACCATGCAATACTTACATAACCCGGCACCCCTTGAAACATACCAGACGTGCAACGAACGTGACACTAAGAATGGATTTCACACCATAATCTCACACCAACCACCTTTCAGTGTATACACACATAAACATAGAACAGAACGCAATGCCATAGTCACCTAAAAACGTACAACGTGTCCTCCACACCACGCTCCCCCTGAACCGTCTCGACAAAAAGGAGAAAAAAAAAAGGAAAAAAAAGGAGAGAGGGAGGATGTGCTGTCTTACTCCGTGACGACCAAAACACACAACTTGCATTACGTGTAGAAACAAAGGAAATACATGGGTAGAGGTAGAGCCGATTGCGACCTGTATCCACGAGGCAGTGGCGGCGCTATGGTAGGGTAAGTAAGTCTGCTAAAGAGACAGAAAGACAGACAGAATAGAAAGAAGAAAGAAAACAATGAAATATAAGAATCAAGGATTGACAGCTGTATCCCGCCATTCATTACGCATCGCTGCTTCTCGCACACGAAAATCTGACTCGGATCTCTATGACTTGCTCGCCAGGTAGTTGGCAGCCTGAAGTAACAAGCCGTCAGTCAGCACTCATGCCATCATACCATCCCGACGTTACGCCATGAGAGACAGGCTCACCTTTTCTAAATTATAATCATACTTCTCCAGCGCAGAAACGGAGTCGGCACGCGAGTACCCCATGCCCGTCAGGCTCTTGAGAATCGGGTCATCGTGCTCGCCCCTTTCCGTCAGCGCTCGCCCCGGTGCCGATGGACGAACCAGGTCACCCCCTTTATCCTCTGGCTCAGCAGGAGGTGCCAGCGTCGTGGGCTCGTCGAGACCAGCAAAGATGGCATCCCAGTCATGCGAATCGGCTGGTTTCTTCTGCGAAGCGCCACTTCCGCCTGCTGAGCCGTGCGACACAAAGTCAAAGGTGCTATCGTTGCTAAACGCAGGCGTCTCAGCCTTGGCTTGGCTGGCAGATGGGCTTCCGTCAAATACCGGGTTAAAGTCGTCGCGTGAGATATTGGCGAAATCATCGTCTGCAGATCCTTCCTTTGCGTCTTCGAGTCCCTCAAAGTCGTCGTCTAGATCGTCAAACACGCCCTTGCCAGAAGGTTTAGCGACGACCGGTGCAGCCGCTGCCGCAGTCGGTGCCGCTGGAGACGAGAATGAAGATGAAGGAGAAGATGCCTCGGCGGCGCCAAAAATGTCATCCGCAGTCAAATCTTTGGGCTGCAAGGCGCTGTTTGCGGCTGCGTTTGGAGATGAGGCTCGGAGTGAAGAGCTGGGGAAACAGTCGAGTGTTAGCCTGTGCCACGAGAGATACACCACTCCGTTCAAGTCGCACTGAGAGGACAACTCACCTCATGCTCGGACCCTCGACAGGCTCTTTAGCAGGCACTGCTGGGGGACCGGCTTCACCTGCAGAGGCCGTGTCGGGACGATAATCGGTGTCTACAGCTGTGGTGATGCCCTGCGCTGGGTCGTTTTTCGGTGGCGGCGAAGCTGGTGCAAAGTCATCGTCAAAACCGCCATGCTCGCTGTCAGAGTCAGAGTCATCATCAGCACGTTCCAGCTCAGCAATGGGCGGGAATTCCGCATTAAAAGCATCAGCGCTCTTGTCCTTGGCGTTTGAAGTCGAGTCGGGCGCCGCTGGCTCTCTCTTGCTGGAAGAGCTAAAAGCAGCGAAGGCGTTATCAAAGTCTGCTTTGGCCTTGGCTTTGTCGGCGCTGCTGAATGGATCGTCGGTGGCTGCCGAGGACGTACTGGCGTCGACTGGGTTTGCCTCCGGGAAGACAGCAGCATCGACGGCCGAAACGGCAGCAGGCGCCGCCGTAGTGGCAGCAGGGGTCAGTGGTGGAGTTGAGTATTGATCTCCATCCTCGCTGTTCAGTTCTCTGGCGCTCTCGGCGGGGGCATCATCAACTCTCGAGGCAGGAGGCGAGACTTGGCGCGAGGAGGAAAGTGACGCGGGCTCCTGGGGAAAAGGCAGGAAGCTGGAGCTGATTTGTCTCGATACAGGTGGCGCTGGAGGCTCCAAGTTGGCCGCGCCCAGCTGACGGCTCAAGCTGGGACTGGCTCTATCATGGGTCAAAGAGGGGCCAGCACTGGCTGCTGATGCGCCCGTAAGTTGCCGTTGCTGAAATGTGGGTGTTTGCGGATGAGAACGGGAGGGAGGTGGCGTTGCAGTGGATGGTCCAAATACGTCATCAAACGACTTATCGGTATACGATCTGGCAGGCGGAGATGCAGAAAATGCACCCATGATATCGGTGCTAGCCGTCCGCTTGAAAAAGGGGTTGTTAGCACTTGATGCAGAGAGAGCCGGACTGGCAACGGCAGCAGGTCCCGAGATGGACGAGCCACCGTCAAGTTGTCGAGGCATCGGCCCATCCACTCCCACCTCTTTGGCCAGTTCTGCAGCTTCTGTCTTGAGCTTGTCTCGCTCGCCCTCGGTGGTAACGAGTTGTTTCTTGTTGATGGCCACGAGCCCCCTTTGCTGGCGTCCCTCGGACTTGAGTTTTTCGACAATCGGCTTGAGTTGGGCAATCTCGCCGTTCACAACGCGGATGCGTTCTCTCAGGCTTGTATTCTCCTGACGATCTGCCTGCAGAGCAGCCTCGAGCTGCTGGTGCTGAGTCTGCGCATCCCTCAGTGTGCCCTCAAGCGTCATGCAGTCGGACTGCAGTTTTTGCGTTTCTGACCTTGACTTCCTCAGCTGCTCCTCGAGCAACCGAGAATCTTCGGCTTCCTTTTCATAGAGGGTGCGAAGCTGTGTTAGCCGTTGCTCGAAATTCTGCTTCTGGGAATTGGCCTGGTTGAGTTCCGTCTGTGTCGTCGCGCGCTTGCTCTGCACATCCTGCATCTGTTTCGATAGGGTCCCGATTTGACTCGACAAGTTGGCCAACTCGGTTGTTTCGCTAGAAATCTTCTTGCTGGCTTCGGGGTCATGATCCTCCAAAAGATCTTGCGTCTGTTGAGGTACTTCGTTCCCAGAGGAGCCCGTCAGTCCTCTGCCGAAAGACGACGAGGGAACAAAAGGCTTGAATGTACTTCCCGTAGCTGTGGCTCGGAGAGGAGGCGGGGACGACGGACCGCTGCCGAAGGGATCGTGCATATTCGAGCCGCCGGTAGACATGACGGTTTGTATTGGAGCAGGCGCAGAGACGGGTATCGAAGGGTTCGGAGTCGATTCAAGCCCGAAGAGGTCGTCGAGGGCTGAGTTGGACTGTGGCGGCTGCGGCGGCTGCGGCGGCGCTGACCGCACAGTTGGAGGAGGAGGCGCGAAAGGAGACGACTGCTGCTGCTGCCGTTGGGCACGTACGCTCGGAGGCAGAAGATTTGGAGGCAAGGTGCTGGGAAGCGGGCCTCCGCCGCCGCTTCTTTGTTGGCGGATGAGATACATGGCAACGGCGAAGCCCTCCCGCGTTAGCTGGCCTTGGCTGTGGAAATCAGCAAGATCCCATATCTGAGCCAGAGCATCCTCAGACAGGTTCGATTGACTGAAGAAAGGAACAGCCTCTTCTCCTGTGATGTAGCCTCGGTTCGTCTTGTCGATGGTGACGTATATTTGGTCGAACTTGGCCTTGTCTGCTGGCGAAACAGCCCAGTCGTTACCAGCCTGAGACGATGCAGGCCGGGCGAGCAGTGGACTACCCATACGCATCTGAGCCTGGCCACTCAGCTGTCTTGGTAAAGCACCAGCGCCCGTGGTATTTGGCGACTGGCGAGGTGCTGCCCCTCTGTTGTTTGCCGATTCATATAGCCCGGCGGGAAGTACGGTAGGAAGCGAGCGGAGAGCACCCGTCTTGATGGACGTGAGCAAATGCATGGCGATCACAAACTCGGGAAGAACGAGGGCACCACGCAGCTCCGTATCCGCCAGAGCCCAGATTCTTCCTAATATTTCATTGGGCAAGCCTGACTTATCAAAGATATTGCGGGCTTGTTCGCCGGGTAAAAGCTTATTGGCCTGCAGCGGCTGTCGTTCGAACAACATGGTGTACTGAGCGACCTTGTCCGGCGTCAAGGGCGGAATCCTGATGGCGCCACCAGTATTCTGCGCTTGCAAAGACGCTGCTGGGCCGCTAGTGATGGGCGAGCCGAGCGCCGCAGGAGGCGGCCAGATGCCATCGAAACGAGGAATCGGCCCCTGTTGAAGAGCAATCTCATGCGTAGGCTCGCGTCCAGCCTGGGCATGACCTATCAGGCGCAGGACGAGGCCGAAGCCAGCTGGTGTAAGGAACCCACGGTTCTCGTTATCTGCGATTTGCCATATC
Organism: Claviceps sp. LM84 group G4; assembly: GCA_018360345.1. NCBI lineage: Eukaryota > Fungi > Ascomycota > Sordariomycetes > Hypocreales > Clavicipitaceae > Claviceps > Claviceps sp. LM84 group G4. Next base: position 11,120 of record SRQH01000236.1, on the reverse strand, counting down.
TGCGAATAGCATCGTCAGGATGTGGTGGGCGAACATGGATACTAGGGAGGGAAACACCAACCTCTCCCAGGATGCGAGGGTCTAGTCTGGTCTTCTCAAAGAACTTGACAGCTACTTCGCCAGTAACAACACCGACGCTTTCAGTATCGGCTTGGCGAAACAGCTGGCCGTAGACTCGTTTCTCCTCGGGACTAAGATTCAGGTTCGGGGGCGCAGCTACGAGCAAGTGCAAGGAACAGATTAGCAAGCGACTTCAAACTAGGAAAAAGTGGTCGAGTGGTAATAGCATATGGACATACAAGAGTCGGCGCCGGCGTCTGCAGACATTGCGTTGCATATAAGAAGCCCCTGGAAGGGAACTGGAGCTGTTTGCGAGCTGTCGTGAGAGTCGTCGTCACTGAGGGGCGGCACGGCACGGCGGAGTAGCTGGCTCTCGTTACTTGGGCTGTCAACAAATGAGTGAGGCAGTTGGATGAGATGGACAAGAGCATTCGGACGGCCGAGAAAGGCCACGAGATGGACGGTTAGAACGCAGTCATGCAAGAAGACAAGCACCTAAAGTTCAGGAGCCCGAAATTGGACATCAGCAAGTCGGGTTGCTGGGAGCTCGTGATCAGCGGGCCGGAGTGCTGTGATTCGGTGGTCGTGACTCGTTGCTGCTTGCAGAGTGGCGCCGGCTGCCGCGGCTGTGGCGGTGCTTCACCGACGGTGGCTGAAGCTGAAGCATTGGAATTTGGGAAGCTTCATGTCGCAATCGCCAGAGTATTCACATCATTTTCGTCTTTTGGAGGTCCGTTGCCTAACTCTTCCGTGACGAACGACGATCTTACAATCTTGTCATCTATAATCTTGCCCTTCTTCCCGTCGTTCTCATCTTATCCCTGCGACCCTCAACCCTCCGGCCAAGCTCCTCGAGACCCCGATCTGGCGCTAACAAGTCGGATTGCTCAGCCGATTTGTCACCACTCCAACGACAACGACACCGTGGAGTCAAGATCCAGAGATATAAACGACGTCATCTCCAGTGGCTTCCCCCACAACCGCCCTCCGTCTCCTGAATTACCACGCTCGTCTGGTATACCGTGTCACTACAAAGCAGACGGAAAAGCAGACGGAAGACCAGGCATTCTCCATTGAGCCAGCCCTTAGAACCTCCAACCCTTCCATTCCCACCGTCCCATCGTCTCATGCAAGCATTCACTTCCTTGTGCCGCACTTCTTCAAGAGCTGCCCCGCATCGCATAGCTTCCTTGTCGCGTCATCTTTCCACCACATCCAGAACAATGGCTCCCATAACCAAGGAAATAGATTACCTCGTGCTGGGTGGAGGTAGCGGTGGTCTCGGCTCGGCGCGCATGGCCAGCTCCAAGTTTGGCGCAAAGGCCCTCGTCGTCGAAGCTTCCCGCCTGGGAGGTACCTGCGTGAACGTTGGGTATGTACAGACACCCTCTATCAAAGTGCCAATTTTGCCATTGATCGTTGATTGACTTGACTTGCTCATTGTGTAGATGCGTTCCCAAAAAGGTCACGTACAACGCCGCCGCCATTGCCGAGACAATTCACGATGCCAAGGCGTACGGATTCTCGGTCGAGCAAACCGCACCATTCGACTGGACAACGTTCAAGAATAAACGCGACGCCTACATCAAGCGATTGAACGGTATCTACGAGCGAAATCTGTCAAACGACAAGGTGGAATACCTGCACGGCTGGGGTCGTTTCGTGTCCAAGAACCAGGTCGAAGTCACCCAGGACGATGGCTCCAAGGTGCTGGTCAATGCCAAGAAGATCCTTCTTGCAGTCGGTGGACGGCCGACCGCTCCTCCGTCCATTCCCGGCGCCGAGCTGGGAATGAACAGCGACGGCTTCTTCGACATCGACAAGCAGCCCAAGAAAGTGGCCATCGTGGGCGCCGGCTACATCGCCGTCGAGTTTGCCGGCATGTTCAATGCGCTGGGTACCGAGACGCACCTCTTCATTCGTCACAAGACTTTCCTACGCAATTTTGATCCCATGATCCAGGAGTCGGTGACCAAGGAGTACGAGCGCCTCGGCGTCCACGTGCACAAGGAGTCTCAGGCATCCAAGATTGAGAAAGGTGCCGACGGAAAGCTCACTGTCACATACAAGGACGCGCAGGGCAACGAGAGCTCCGTCTCGGATGTTGACCATCTCATCTGGGCGGTGGGTCGCGTTCCCGAGACAGACAAGATTGGTCTCAAGGAAATTGGGGTCAAGACGAACGAGAAGGGCTATGTCGTTGTCGACGAATACCAGAACAGCAGCGTGGACAACATTTACGCTCTCGGCGATGTGACGGGCCAGGTCGAACTCACACCCGTGGCCATTGCTGCAGGTCGCAAGCTCGCCCACCGCCTGTTCGGGCCGGCGGAGTTCTCGACCCTCAAGCTCGACTACTCAAATATTCCCTCGGTAGTCTTTTCGCACCCCGAGGTCGGCAGCATCGGTCTCACTGAGCCCCAAGCGATTGAGAAGTTTGGCAAGGACAATATCAAGGTGTACAAGACGAGCTTCACGGCCATGTACTACGCCATGATGGAGCCCGAGCAGAAGGGGCCGACCAGCTACAAGCTGATTGTGACGGGGCCCGAGGAGAAGATTGTAGGCCTGCATATCATGGGGCTCGGCAGCGGCGAGATGCTCCAGGGATTTGGCGTGGCGATCAAGATGGGGGCGACCAAGGCGGATTTCGACAGCTGTGTGGCTATTCATCCTACCAGTGCTGAGGAACTGGTCACTCTCAAGTAGACAGCAGAGGATCACTTAGGTAGAATAGGAGAGTCAATAGGAGCAAAACTTGTCGAAGCAAGGTGACAAGGTCGAAAAGTCTAGAACAATTTATAGATGTGAAGCAAAGTAGCAGAAATCGTGACTCGTACGTAGACGGACCTGTGAAGCAGAGTTAGAGTACTTCGAATACTTGAAGATGCAGCAGAGGAAAGAAGCCACCTCGAGCAGAGTTGGGCATGAGGGAGTATAATGCAATTTCGTCCTTGGGGAACTTGATAATCAGAGCAAAGAAAGTCTAAAGTCTTCGATAGACATAGATGTGAAGCAGCCATGCTCCTAGCTGTCTCAGAGCTCGAAGTAAAGCCAGAACCGAACCAGAAAGCTCGAATACCTGAATTATTCTGCAACTATGGCCTTGTCGAGAAATATCTCGCATAAAAGATATGACCGCATAAATGAACGTGAGGTAGATTGAAAGGTGTCTTGCATAGGCTTGTTGTAAACTTGTACCTGAAGAAAGATATACTGCAGCTATCTCAGGACGCAAAGCAACGCACGATCAGAAACAGAAAGGTGTAATCACGCAATGAGTCTGCGATCAGGGATCTCCTCAACATATTGCGTCAGAAACACTCATCATCCATGTGCAGCAGAGCCAAGTATGTCTTACACAGACTTATTAGATCTGAAGAAACATCCCGACTCCCGGCTGTCTTGGAGAACAGAAATTGAAGATTAGCAAAAACAGGAGAGATTGTGTCAAGACTCTTTATTTTTTATTTTCTCCATCACATATCAAGGGATTACCGAGGAAGTATACGGCGTAAATGAAGTTTCAGTTTCAGGACATGCAGATGTGAAGCAGGCCAAAAGAGTCTCGAGCAGATGAAAGTAGATGTGAGGCAAAGTAGAAGTAGAATAGTCTGGTCAATGGTCATGATGAAGCCTGACACTGTACCAGTCACTGGTCAGTGGTGCTCAATTGCACATGTACACGCCGAAACTGCATCTCTTGACGCAAACATACGCTGCCATCCGGTGCCAACATGACATCGAGGCCATACGTAGACCAGTCTGACCGGCTTTGGGCGTCTACACTTACAGTGTATATGTACCTTGGACCTTGACGCGTTTGCCTCGCCAGAGGAGAGGCGGCCGTGAAGCGTCAGCTCACGACCCAGACTCGTGCATAACGGTACATACCTTGTCCAGGGGTTCAGAGAAAACATAGGTATCCAACATACATATGTATGTATCTCGACGTAACCTCGACACCATCAACCCCGCTGCACCTGCATAATCTCCCCCACGTTCGGATCGCACGGACGAATACTCCGTATAGGTAAGCGCACGTGTATTGCAGAGCACATTGCGCGATGCTCACATAATCGCTGCTGAGAAACCGCCACGCATTGTTGATGCCACTCAAACGTTGCACGTGGAAATTTGATGAAGGGGGCTGTGGAGCCGGCAAATCGCGGTGTTGATAACTTGATACTCCGTAGTCCGTACAGCGCACACGTAATTCGAAGTTCTCATGAACTCGAAAACACTCGATACATGCACAAAAATCTGAGACAAGCCACCACGCACATTTCTACCCAGGTGTATGTAAATATGTAATTGCACACAGCCGCACAAAATACAAACATCATGCGCAAATTCACACACGCAAGCGAGATGAAATACCAACATCCGCCAACCCCTCGGCCTCCCTGCACGCCATCCGCTACGGCTTCGGAGTCGTCAATCTCTCCGGCCCGCGTTTTAGGTACTACGCCAGCCAAGCCAGAAATTGCATGCCATGATCCAATCATCCAATTCTACGGAGTACATACATACAACAGAGCAGAGTACGGAGTACCTGTCCCGAGTTCCACCCACAGACGCGAACCGAACCGAGGTGAGCTAAATTTGGTGGCGGCACAAGTCTCATATGTACCACATAATCTCAAAATCGCACACACCACACACACCCCCTCCTCTCGGCCACTGAATTAGACGCCCGAAGCGCCCAGAAACAAAAGCAAGGAAATACGGAGTAGGCACTCCGTAAAATTATGTACCTACATACATACGGAGTACGTACACGAATAACCAAAACCATGGCGAAATTCCACGAGCAGGCACAGCCGGAAGCGCACGGCTCCGAGTCAAGGGTCACGAGGTCACACGGCGTGCAGCCGCTACCGCGACTAGCGCAACCTCACACCCAACCGCTGACCAATCATTGTAGAAAACCTGTCCCGACAATGCGGTTCTCACGGAGTACGGAGTACCTAGCGGCTCTCAGTCCGCACCAAAACGGGGGACGCGCACCCCCTGTTAGGAGGTATGTATGTATGTATGTAGTATGTGTAGGGAGAAAAAAAATTGTCCGATGACGATGGCATCGTAACGTGGCGAAGAATACCTAGGTAGGGAGGTAATATGTACGGAGTAGTATGTATAGTATGTGTGTAGGTATGTATGTATCTTAGGTACCTATGTATGTGAAGGGAACCAGTCACGAGGCCTGTCGGGGCGTGTGACCACTGACCACCAACTCGCCGCCGCCGCCGCCGCCGCCGCGTGAGTGCCTCTGCCAAGAAGAAGCGTTTATGTAAATTGTAAACGGTGGCCGGCATGTACGGGAAGCCCCAAGCAAGCCCAAATTCTTTGCTTTTATTACCTACCCGCCCCATCACGGCGTTCAGGGGAAAACACACGCTGCATAACGTATACCTCAGACCTGTGTATACCTACACAACAGGAAGAAGAAAAAGATGAGCAGAGCAAACTTGTGGCTGGACCTCAACAAGACCGTCAACAGAAAAATGAAAGAAAAGAAAATTGAATGCATTTCGTCAGTGTGGAGTTCCGCACACCGCAGTGTGCCCATTGCCCAACTGCCAAGCGCCGTAATGCGTAATGCATGGAGTACCTAACCTTTGGTACCTAGCTACACGGCACACCGCACGAACCCGCAGCATTGGATAGGTACCCGCTGACGTTTGAAGGGCCGTCTGGCGTCACGGGCCCGGGGGTTGTCGGCGCCGGGGTAGCGGACTTTCTCAGGGGACGCGCACGGTTTTTTCATTCTTTTTTTTTTACGTATGTATGTACTCCGTATGTACCACTTTATTCTTTAGAACCTTTTTGGTGACTTGTATGTTATTATGTAGCAACAAGGAGAAATCATCAAACTTGAGGATCCAGTCTGTACCTAGGGCAGGGGTACAGCCGAGCACCTCACACATATGTACTCCGTATACTAGGTACCTGTGTAATCAGATTCAAGAAACCGGCTCGTGCGCGGTGCGATGGTACGTGTAACGTGATAGATCTATCATGATTCATGACAGATGGGAGGGCGGGCGGAAACGGGCGGGCGGGTTGGTGTTTGTTTTTCTCTCGATCAGAAACCCCTCCCTTGGCTTCCCGTGGAAGACATTATAGGCTTTGATTGGATGAGCGTTGTGGCTTTGTGGCACAGAGCACGTACGTAATCCGGCGGGCTGGGTGGTTGTGGTTCATGCGTCGGTGACACAGAGTCTGTGACACAACCGACCGTGTGATGAACCGTGAATCCGTGATATGTACGGAGTACGAACTACGGAGTACGTACAAGGGAATGGCTGCCCAAGTGTGTAGGGCCGCAGTGCATTACGAATTTACGACACTTATGTTAACTTCTGGGCTCTGTTTGTTTCGATAGGTATCGTTAACTACATACGGAGTACATACCTACCTCCTACAAGGTACACCATCATCACCGTTACCGTTACCGTTACCGTTGCCATTCTCTGTCACCTCGATCATGGATTCATGATGACCGTTTGCCATGGCCCATCACAGCCGCCCCTGAGCCCAAAGCAACACCGTGCGCCACAACTCGATACAGTATGTAGGCACCTACATACCTACTCCGTAGGCCACGTGTAGCTACGGTCTTGCCCTTTTAGAAAGAAACGCGATCCATCCCGATTGCCCTGCTCTAGCCTCCACAACAACACTGAATAGGTTGCGCAAGGCACGGCCCTTTTACCAACCCGTCGCGAGCCATTTAAGCTCCCGTTTGTCAGTTGACCTCTACCTATACGTACATACATAGGTACCTATTGGATACGTATGCATCGCGTATGCAGCAACGGCAGGTTAATACAAAGGGCCTGTAGCCTGTAACCTGTAACCCCCCGCGCCATCCACCTCCGCATTTTCCCCCACACTTTCGCTACCACACCTTTCCCACACCCGCAGCAACACCCGCACTTCGTCTATGTACCTAGGTATGTACATAACAGAAATGGGCAGTCAACCCGAACCCCCTCTCCACCTGCCTAGGTAGATACCTATCTATCTTAGGTGCCTGTTCTTTGTCAATATATCTCTTCCTCAGATGATAGATCATGCCAGGGACAAACGCGACCATGATCTGATTATGTAGTTGTCTTTCCGTATCGCGCGCATACGAGTACCTAGATACATACTCCGTATCTCTTCAATTGGGCCTCGGCTTCTCCTTCTCCTAATCTCCTTCTTCCCCTCCCTGTGGACTATGATACCTATGTTATCCGTTGGAGCCAGGAGGACAAAAAAGGCTCCGTGCATCCCTTGGGTAGGTATGTAATCTGGGTTTCTGCACCAGGGCCCTTGTAATTTGTAGTGTTCCCTTTTCAGTCTTTCGCGGCGCAGCCCAACGCTTATGCTCCGGGGCCCGAAGCCCAGCTACATTTCATTTATGTACTCCGTACGGAGTACATACAGTACGTATTTCCTTCCTTGATGCCGTTCTTCTTTACATGGCCACAGGCTAGAAGTCTGTAGCTCGCTTTGTAGCCTCCATGTGGGTAGACAGCGCGTGTAAAGTAAACATTGACAATGACAGTGGCGTGTACTCTGCAACTCATCAGTGTGATTTGTGCGACTTGCGTGCCGCGTACAATTCCTCCCTCCGTCACACAGTAATTTCTAATTCTGTACGTCTTGGAAGTTGGAACTCTGGAGTCTGTAGTAACTACCTAACGGAGTACATATCTACATATCATCACCACGTACATACCTTGGACCTTGGTACATACATACTGCTACATACTGCATCGGCGACGGCAGCTTGCGGCGGCTATGAGGTGGACGAGCCTCTTATCGTCCCATCCCGGCCCCACGAGCAAAATTTTTCTCTCCAAGCTTTCTCCGGATACCTACCTATGTATGTATGTACCCCCTGCCTTTGTGGACGTGGTATGTACCTAAAGCCGATCACAGCCGCCCGGGGCCGCTTCTAACCAGCGCTGTGAATGTACATACGTACCTTTGCTCCGTACATTCTTTACATTGTACCTAGGTACCTATCAGAGGGCAAAACGCGGCGATCACATCATGATAAGACCCGGCAGGAGCATGTGCTGGTAACCCGCCGACCGGCCGGGGAGGCCCGGGGTAACGGGGCATCAACAATTCAGATAGGTACATATGACATATGTACGGACTCACGGAGTATGCAAGACTTTTTTCAATACCCAATACAAACGGACTCCATATATGATATGACAGATAGATCATAGCATGTTGCCCCTGCGCTAAAAACTACAGCATGTTGTGCAACATGACCTCGCCAACGGAGAACGCCCTCGTTGCACCAAAGTTCTCACCTCCCCTTCGGACAAAGGCACCAGAGAAGACCGATGGAAAGAAAGAAGAAAAAAACGTCCATCCGGGGCAAATTGGTCACAAATGACAAACGTCAAGCGAGTTGTCCATCTTTTGGGCTTTTGGCAAAAGAACTTGATGCCAAGCCGCCAACGATACAGCCATGATTGACTACCCGGTGCTACCTACCAGATGACAGCTAGAGCCTAGGTAGGGCTGAGACAGGGACGGCGCGGCCGATTTCAAGAGCCGGACTGCAAATGCCAAATCTCCCTGCAAAGCCTGCAACGTTTCTCACTGCTGGCAGCCTGGGGGTCGTTGCCGCCGTTCCGCCGTAGCCAGCGGCGGCGGGCGGCTCAGCGCTACATGGCGGGCGCCTAGCACTGCATTCCCCTTCACGCCTTGTCCTGAAACGAAGATAAAAAAAAGTCTCCAGGCAAGAGAAATGGTAAAGAAACTTGTCAGAATTCTTAGTTAAGTAGGTACATAATCAATCCTTGGACCAAATGTGGCGCGCTTGATCTAACGTATCATTTCAGCCACAGCCCACAACGTTTTACAACATTAGGTCCGACGCAAGACGTCGTCGTCGATTGCGAAAAAAAGAAAATAAAAAAAATAGCAATGTCACCTGTCACCTGATGGTGCTGCGCCCCCAAAAAGGGACATGCAACCGGCATCCTATGATTCCCGTTTGCTGGGCCTACTCCGTAGGTACCTAATCGACCAGTCTTTGATACATATGTATCTGTCTCGGCCTCACCAGTCACGACTCACCCGCCGTACATTTGGAACTTGACTGGCCCGCCCCCCCCCCCACGGAATGATCGACCAGTGTCACTGTGCAGTGTGGCGCGCTCCGTCCGTTGTATCACGGCCGCCGATAAGCAAAATTGTGGTCCTCAGCTCAAGAGGAAACATCGTTTCTCCATTCCCTCGTACATACGTGCTGGGAAAAGCTGCGCGCGCGAGGCAACCCTTTTGATGTAACCGTGTCTCGGCACTTGCCATTTCGTGAAATAGAGTTTATCGGCATCTTCCCTTCAGATCAGCCACATCGTTCATCGTAAGTCGCCCGAGTCTGGGGAACCTGGACTATGTAGATCCGTGACAGCGGACGATGAGACTCGAGAGGTGAGGCCGAGGATCTGCGGGCCTTTCCCGTCTTCTTGTGTACTGTGTACATACCGATTGTCCCTCAGTACCTATTCCGTCGGAGACCCGTAGAGAGGCTCGCGTCGGGAGATTCCGATCCTGAAATCCTGAATACGGAGTAGGTAGAAGATGTTTACCAGGCGGATTCGGCACATGCCGTCCAAGCCGCCGAGCAGGTATGCAAATATGAACAGACAAACGCAAAGCTGCGTCCGCCGTCTCCTTTGGGTTGGAGTCTGCACGCACTAGCAAGAATACCCTCATCATATGATATTTACGCGAAGCGCCACAACTTTGTCTTGAGCACCTCATGTTGGACAACGATGGAACCCTTTGGCTGGTTGCTTATCCAAGACCTACGAATCACGAAGTGACGAAATTGCGTGAGGGGTCGTGAACAGATGAGAGCATGCCGTTCTTCCCAAAGTGCATTGTCGAGACGTAAACCCATTCAGTACTGGCATATTGACGTGTGGTCACTGGCCGAACGCTCCGAATGCACAGACAACCTACCTAAGCCTCATAAAATACTGACGTCTTCAGTTCATCTTATGCGGCTCAGCAGATGATCGTAGCATCATTCCACGTCGACTCCATGCTCCGTGCAGTGCGGGGGAATGCGTCCAACTGTAAGTCTGTGTATGTATGTATGTATGCAAAATGGCCCGTCATGTGCACAAAGATTGCAGTACGATTGACGTCCAACTTTGTGCCAAAAACGCCATGTAAGCATGGCCATTGAACAATTGAAAGGCAAAATATTCCAAATAAACGGGACTCAGCGTCCATACTACAATTCGCATTGCAAAAATGCAAAGGCATTGGGTAGCGTCGTCTCCTCATCTTCTTACGGTCTTACCTAGTGTAAGCGATTCGCGAGGCCGAGTTTAATAGAAACGCTTGGCGTGGGCGAAAGCTGAGCGACTACTACGAAAAGAGTACATACCTACTACGTATGTACCTACCTTGTAATCGACTAGTGTTATTTAGATAGCAATGCGCGTCGGGTAATATCTCTTCCCCTTGGGCCTAAGGTAATCAGTGGCCGTTCGCCCTCTACAGTCTACATACATATTGTCTAAAACAAAGCCAGCATGTCGATTGTCGACAAGGGTTCTCATGATGCGCTCGGCGTTCCGATTCTCATGTCGTGAGGATGCATCTCGATTCTCGACCCTGGCAGTGGCTACTCTCAACACGGCGGTGCTGTACGGACTACGGAGTATGGAGGATCAGGAGACTCGTCACGTTGAAGACATCTCACCTGACTCCTGACTCCTGACTCCTGACCCATCCGCGCACCATTCGGTGATCAATGAATTTGACTTTGTCCGTGTAAAAACAAGAATGACGGGCCAGGTGCCGAGTATGATGCCGTGAGAAACAAGAAGTCCGCGAGAGGCGGCTACCCATGATTTGCCCAAGCGGATGCTATGTATACATTGTACATAATTTGTAGGAGGTAGGTACATAGGTACCTTCGCGCGTGACCCCCCTTTTGAGTAAGGACGTTGACAAGCTTTTTGGGCGGCCCACAAGCTATGACCCCCACAAGGTTATGACTCAATAGGTACTTACCTAAGGAA
>SRQH01000235.1:0-37589 GCA_018360345.1 Claviceps sp. LM84 group G4 | reverse complement strand
CATGGAAAGAGGCGAAAAAAGGATTGAAACGTGTAAACGGCAGGTCCAGATACCTGAATACGCGATACTATCTCCTTTGGGCATGGTTTTGAGGTGTTTTGGGCGTTGTGGAAAAAAAAAAAGGAATTTAGAATTGACAGTTTGGCCGCGTCAGAAATTTGATCGAGCATGTCCAATGGTGGGCCGTATCTGGAGTCTGGCGGAGTATGCACTGAAAGAGGGAACTATGTAGGTGGTACAAGGTACCTAACCTAAGAACTTGACTTCGTCGCGACTAATAATAAGAAGCTAGGACTGCCACCACTGGCTTGTCCGTGGCTTTTACCAAGAGATCCCTAGGGACTCAGGGAGTAGGGACGGCAGATCATGGTCCGACGAGTCGACTGCCAACGTGCCAAGTGCTGTAGCCTATGGGACATATTAGGGCCGTTGCACATTCATACCTATGTAGGTAGGTACCTAGGTATGTACGGAGTAGAGAAGGCAGTTTTCCCACGTAGCGAGCGCCTCGTGCTGGTGCCGCGTTTGATGGGACGAGGAATCCGCATTCAATGGCGGCTGTCGCGGAAGACGTGATCTGCCAAATGAAATCGCAAGGTTTAATGCCTAAGCTTATCGCATCTTCATCCCGTTGGGTTGGGCCCGCCTTCGATATCCATCTGGAATTTGTCCAGACTCCAGACTCCATCCATCTGTCCATCCATCTGTCCATCTGTCCATCTGTCCATCTGTCCATCTGTCCATCTGTCCATCTGTCCATCTGTCCATCTGTCCATCATCACGCGCAACCGGCAGCACCAAGGCAGACGCTAGCGGAAATAGCCCGGTGACTTTTTGAGTGCTTAGGTGTAGGTGTCCGTGAGTCCGTGAGTCCGTGAGTCGTGACCGCCGACCGGTGGACTGGAATGTGAGCAGACGAGGAAGTCGAAGACCCAGAACCGGCCCATGAGTTGCACGTTCGGGATACTTACTCGACGGGGTCTGGTTTGTTCTCACCAAGAATTCAAGATACCCTTTTATTATTACATATTCTAATTTCTAGGTCCAGGCCCTGGATGATGATCTGCAGCGGCTTGTTTCTGGACCGGATTAGATTGGGATAATGCGGAGTATCCGTGTACTCGGCGCATGTTGCGCGAGGCTGGCGACCGTCAATTAATAAGGTTACATACCTAGCTCTACCTATGTAGGTATGTATGCTGCTATCTTGCATTTGCATTTCCTCTGCTCAAAATGATCTTCAAACAGCAGGGGACATTGTGAGGCAAGTGCTTGACTCGTATGGGCATTGAGCGAAGATAGGTACCCAATCGACGTGAGGTCAAAGTCGTGGCGACACCAGAGTCCAGACTCCGTGGTCGGAATCTGGAAACGACGGATTCGTCGTCTGCCTGGTCACGATAAGTTATAACGCATGTCCTTCACTCCTTGGGTGCCGAGGGATCAAACTGGTGATAGAGAGATAGGGTGAATTTGCGATGCTGCCATTTCAGCCGGGCGAGAAGTGAGATCCAGGGTCCCCGGCACTCCGAATCGTTTCGATAACGAGTACGACTACGGAGTACCTACGTGCATGTACCTGGTACATATTAGGCACTCTGTAATTACATATTAGTGCTCACTGCTCACTCTCAGTGCTCACTGCTGGGTGACCACTTTACACAGATGGCAGATTCATACCTCTAAGGTCACAGCTTTTGCGGAGTTCATTCTGATTCTGTCGGATTACTTGACCTGTCTGAGGCTGTACCTGATACATACATGTATATGTACCTAGGTATGTAAGAGGTTATGGGGGCCGAGCGGACGGAGGGCCGGCGCTTTATAAGAAACGCTGCAAAAATAATAATTCAAGAGGGTTGAAAGAGCAAAAGGTAAAAGACAAGAGCAAATCCCTTGTCCAGTTATCAATAACTTTCGTATATGTGTGTGAGCGTTCCCTACAATTGAAAAACTCTCATATCTTGAGCCGGTCGTTCTCCATTCGCGGGCGAACTCTATCCTCCCCTCTCCCCCACGGTTCGCATGTATGCCAGCAACAAGGTACATAGTACGAGACCGTACGACTTTCCAGTGCTAGGTACGGAGTAGAGCACCCTCCGCCCAGGTCCGAGAAGCGGCAGCCCCCCTTAAATACGAGAAACAGCAGTCGTCGCGATCGCATATTAGAGACCCAGTGCGATCAGAGAAGGAGCATCATACAGCACCGAGACACATCATCATACGACATCACAGTTGTCATTGCTGCCTGGAGGACAGAAATGAATTCTACAGAGAGGGTTGCGCCAGCGTTCGTTATTGTGTCTTAAGAATAGCTGGCCAACCAACGCACCACGGCTAGAGAGCCAGCGCTCGTCAAAGAAGACGGCGTGATCGTGCCTGGAGGTAGCTGCGAGCGAGTGAACTGGCAATATTAACCACTTCTGCAATGCCTTCATATGTGGCTAGAAATTTCTTCCATTCAGAAAAAGCTGCCGGTATAAGCCCGTCGATGCGGTCTTCCCAACATGTATCCCATTTAACCAAGCTTTTTGTATCTTGTTTCCGTCTCAGACCCTTTTTTCGAGATAGACCTGACTTGCTGTTTACTTTTTGAGCGTCTCGATGTCAATTTCCGATGCGATCCACGTGCAACCTCTTCTCGTCATGATGATGTCTTCCCCTCCGACGGGTTGTGTCCGGGTACTCGACGGTCCTAAGATGGACTGATCTGGAAGGGATTGGGCTCTGTGTCAGACCTGAGTTTACTGAATCCATTGATGGCCCAAATGAGTATATTGTTCATGGCATGATTCCTAGGTTCCTGTATCGGCAGATCTTGAACATACCACCCATCTCCGCCCCCGGAGGATCCACAGCATGAATTAATTCGGAAGCGACAGTCACCAAATCTGAGAAGTGTTCAGTAGAAGATATCATTTTGTCATTGAATCTGCGGCGTGTCCTTTGATTTGACTACATACCGCGCTATCGGACGGGAGAAGACAGCATAACCAAGAAAACAGAAAAGAAGCCCCAACGCCAAAACCCATCGCGCTCAGTTCGTAACTGCAAAGCGTCCCATCAACCAGCACCAATTTTAGGAGTTGTTCCGCCGCATACAGCCCGACTAGGGCACGGTGTCAAGATCTACTCGATGTTGGGGGAGGTCACACCGTCGTGCACTGCCTGTCTACCGGGCATCGATCCCAGTAATCCAAGCGAGCACGCGGCATATCTCCCTACTCGAGCACGCAGAGTCTCGGATACCTGGCATTGCAACTAGCTTGCCCGAACCAAAGAGATGACTATAGTTTCAGGCCACCGCGATCGCTCGAAGCTTGTCCAACGCCTCAAAAGATGATGCGGACCAGGGGGTATAGGCTATAGCTCTGCGAGTCCATGGCATCGTCTCATTGTTGTTGTTGTTGTTGTTGAAAGCTGCACTTGAAGCAACGGCGCCTTTTCTCCCCCCCCCCCACAAGAACGCCATATGATATTATTCCCTCTCTCTCAACTTTTTTTCCTCCCTCAACCACCTGACCAAGTCGCGAATATTTATCCCACGAGCGCTGCGCCACCGGATTCGACAGCCTCGATCTCTGCCAAATCTATGGGAGCTCGTCGGAACCGGGCAGGCAGTTCAGAGATATCGAAGAAGACACCGCTTGGAGGCTTAATGGAGCCGAGTTGAGAGCCTGAGGAGCCGCCGACACCAGCCTCGACGCTGCGAATCGATTTCTGTAGAGGGCCGTGCTGCTGAGCATGATCACGGTATGAGCTGAAGGAGGGGTGTCGAGATGCCGACGAGCGGTTGGCGGAATCTGCGAAGGACTCTGGTAGTTGTCCTGTGGGGGAGGCGGGATGAGGTTTGGGCGTGTGGTCGATAGAGGCTATTGCAACAGAGATAGGTCAGTATGGGATTCCTGAACTCCGTCAGACGTGAGTCAAAGAGACTCTTTGATTCTTGCAATGCAAGAAAAGAGAATAACTCACAGGGAATGGTGCGAGGTCCAATGAACTTGATCAGAGGCGTGCGCTCGGCATGCGCAGCAGCCTGTCGGAGAGATCGGGTCGCGAACATGGCTTTCGTCTTCTTTGGTGGTGAGAGGGAGTAGCTCGAGATGCGGCCAATATGGTGCTCTGATTCGTGCTTGTAGCAAGTTTGCGTTTTGCAGATAGAGCTGGTAGAAAGTTGGCGCGAGATTGAAGTGACAAGGCAAGGTGGGTTGGATGAGCAATAAGTACGAATCACGATAATGACACAAGAAGAAAGGCTGATCAAGGCTAGGTAAAAGTATGTATGTATGTATAATATTTTTTATTCACCGAAACTAAATGGCATGAGAACTCGCTGGTTCTTACAGAAGCGAAATCCCGGGACCGGGGGGAAGGGGAGTGGGGGTTGGCACCATAGCAGCGCTAAAAAGAGGGTAGCGTGTTACATCAACTTACAAGGTACATATGTACATATGTAGCAACTTGAGCTTCAGTTAGGTACATACCTGGTACTCCGTACAAGTTGACGAGTCGGGTGCCACAGTGGGCACTGGCTGCGCGCTGCAACCAAACTTCAAAAGCTTCAAGGCAGGGAAACCGGGAGCATCAGAGTCCAGACAGATGACAGATCATCCCACGATGCGTTCGACGCGATGGCATCAGTTGCTTTGTGGAGGCGGAGCGACAACCAATAACTCCGTAGAGGTACATATCTCAGTCTCTCAGGTGGTATGTACTCCGGACCTGGGGCGGCATTGATTGGCCAGGTTGTTATCAATGATCACACCATCGCCGACGTCGGTGGATCGCGGAGCCAAGCGGAGTAGACCGGGCAAGGCCGCAAGATCACAGCTCGGAAAAGGAGGTAGGGATGTACGGACTCACGGAGTACAGGTGTTACATCTCCGGTAATGCTCGTTCGTCCATCTCGACGCATGTGACAAGCCATACGAGCAGAGATCTAGCGATCTGCAATGCGACATCGATGAGCACTTCTCCAACTTTCCACTGGCAGTTGGATTATTGTGCAGCGTACCCCGGCCGGGACTTGAAAGTTGATGATGCAATGTGCAACTTGCAACTTGCAAGTACCTTGTTTGATGATAACGACTACAAGATAATGATGCGAGGCGATGTCATAAGGTCGGTCTCGGCAGCCATGCTGGATTTTATCGAGCTCCCGAACGTTTGCATTCGTCTTGCTTCAACTACAACCCCAATGATCGACTAATGAACCCCTTCGCACCACCGGATGACGCTCCCTGGGTCGTTCTCTTTGCCCTGCCAACAAGCTCATTCACTTTCTTGCTCCAGTGGGTTGTGCTTATTTGTTCAAGTGTAAAGCTGGCGCAAAAGTCTACAGGGGCCTCACCTCATCAAATCATGAGCTACCTTTCCATCCGTGGTGTTACTGCGTACTCTTACAACCCTGGTCTTTCCACGTTGTCCACCAATGCCAATTTTCATTCTTGACCACGTCTCTGCTTCAAAGAGCACTTCTGCCGGACTTGGACGCAAATCATGGTTGACGATACAAATTTATTGCTCGTTTAGGATCGTGATATTCTAAGAGATAAGGGCAGCAAAAGCAGATACTGCTATTCAATGCAAATATAACTATACTCCGTAAAGAATGATAGTCTACCTTTGTTCCCGCCGAGCGAATCTAGCGTCCTTGTATTGCCTTCATATTCTACTGGCAACGTCTTTTGCTTGGCCCGCCAAGTTTACTGGCCCTCCCTGATCGTTCGCTTCACAATGTCCACACACTCTGCCGGGTCTTCAAAGACGTGCCAAGCGTGGCGTGGAACGCCCTTGAAAGCTGCTTCAAACCTTTCCGCCTTATTCTTTTCATCTATACCGATCTCAGCAATATTGGTAGCTTTTCTGATAAGAATGAGACGAATCCAGTTGGGAGAGCTTCGATAACTAGATGAACAACCATCAGCTGCTTGTTACAGACTTTGCGGAAAAGTGGTCTATGCCATCACATACATTTCGCCATAAGCCTCGGGATCTGATTGTGTTGAATCTCCTATGGCAATCATCTTTCTCATCGGGAACCATCCGCATATCTTCTTCATCCGATCCACCTTGTATTCTTGCGTTCCGACCGTCAATGCAGTAAGAAGCCCAGCTATAGTCTTCCAGCTTGAATCACGAAGGATGAGAGTACCCGGGGGATAGTATTGCTTTCGAAACTGCTTCAGAAAGGGGTAGAGATTGTACGGGGAAGCAGAGAGATAGAACCATGTAGTGTCCTGGGGCAGAAACGACTTGATCTCGGCGTAAAGCTCGGGCATTCCAACGATTGGACTTGGTGTGTTGACAAACGTCTCTCTGAGTATTCCAACTGGGTCGCTTGTCATCGTGACTTTGATCGTGTCATCTATGTCTGGTTCTCATGAGCATCACGCGGGGTTGAGATCCGAAAATAAAAACGTGGAAAGCTGTTTCTCATACCAGATATTACCCCCCATCCATCTTTACCAGCGTAAAACGTCTGCATTTCGGTGATACTTCCTATGCCACCCCCAAGTTTGGTCGATGCCCCTACGAGCGAGCCCGTTTGACTGTTGGGAACAGCCACCAACTTCGAGGATAAACCATTCGCGCTTGATGGGCCCAGATTCAGTTTTGATGACTGCTGTACAGCAGTGACAATCTTTCCAGGACAGATATCCCATAGAAAAGGGAGAACCCTCTCTTCAATCTTCCTCCGCTCCGGTGCGTCGTCTGTCAGCCCCACGGCGCGAAGCACTGACGATACCATATCTATTACTTTCGGTTTATCTTTACGCTTAAAAACCGCAGCAACAAACTCGGCTTGCCAGATTCCCGCGCAAGGACACTTGAACGCCGTATTGTCAAGAAGCCATACAATCTCATTGTCAGAGACGGGCCTCGCAAATAGGCGAAAAATGTTGAGTTTGTTAAGCCAGCTGGTGATGTCGGGCTTTCCTTGTGGGACATTTGTGCTTTGGGCCTCCTGCAGGCTAGATTCGACTTTTGCGAATTCCTGTGCCTTCCTTGTTCGCAGCTGCATGGCGCTGGCGAGATTCGGCAAACTGGATTCGTTATATGCCATTTTGAGGAAACGCGAGCTGAAAAACGAGCACTCCTCTTCATATAGTGCAGAACTAGTTTCGAATCAGATGGCGCCAGACTGAAGCTTTGTCTCGTGTCTGTCAGTTCCTAGACGTTTTTCAGTCGAAAGTGTCATACGCCTACCTAGTCGTCGTGTCTTGTGCCCCAGGACTATTGGCGAAAGACAACACATTATACCTTTAGTGGGAAGGACCAAGCTGGAAGAGTATGGATCGCTCTCAGTCCGCGTGATGAGTGACTGAGCATGACCACATCTTTGACGATCTCTGTAGGGGGCGATGAAACGCGCGGCTGCTACAGCCACATGTTCGTCTTTCCCGCCAGACTCTTCGCCAGCGTGGCTTCCTTCGTGCTGACTTCAGAGCAGACTTAGCATGAAACAAGAAGAGATCAACGGCAGCTTTCTTTCCCTTTCGAGATCAAACGAACGATCTCGCTCCTGCAGACCTGACAAGCGTATTCGTCACTGCCTTGGCGGTGGGCAGCTGCTGCCTCTTCTGCCTCCTGCCTGGCACGTCGGACGTGTACACTCGAGATGGCATAAAGGGCACATCAAAATACCCTACTGAAATAAAGTGTGGTTCAATTTCGAGTCGTCGTCGCAAGAAAAACCAAGGCCGAGTAAATCACGATACGTTCATGATGGCGCAGCCAGGTGACCACCTGATCAGCCGCTCTGCATCCTGGCTAAAAGCAATATTCAGGGCATGGGACTGGAAGACGATGTGCGCCTTTGCACATTTTTGTAGCCCCCAACATATCAAAGTCCGTGATCAAGCAATACGCTGGGCTTTCTCAAAACGCAACATTCAGAACGCAACAATGCTGGGTCCAAGATATCAGGTCTGACTCTGAGGTTACAGGAGGTACAGTACCTACCTACCTACCCTCCTCCTGCCTCCTCCTACCTACCTCTAGGTACCTACCTGGTTAGGTACCTAAGGTACCTAGGTATGTATGGACCAGGAGTCCAATTTATTATGGGGCTTCGCCAGAGCCACACCAACAGCAACCCAACCACTTCAAGACTTCTTCCAAGCATCATGCCCTTCGTCAGCTCGCCGTGATGCCCACATGTCGCAACAGCAGGCTTTCGCTTCCGTCGCAATCACTGGCAATCAATGAACCGGGCTTTTGCTCGTGATGCGAGTTTGCCATCAGGTGCTGCGCTCGCTTTCGACCTATAGGTGCTGTAATGGGCCGTCCATAAGCCTCATGCATCGCAACGTGACTGCCCAGTAGTTGCTTGACAGCAGCTCAGATGACCTCAGCAAACCTTCTCGAATATTGTTACTTGCTCGTGCTTCCGTCCTGGAGGGTTACTGAGACCCTCAGGTATGCTCTCCCATCTGCGCTTTCACCGGAGAGGTGCATCAACTCCATCCTCTCCGGCGCCAGAGGACTCATCTTCATCAATCTCGCCCCTCAGTACCGGCGTGCCACCGCGGGCACTGGGCTCCGCCTCGCCTCATAATCTAAATCCAAATTCTGCGATCCCTTCCAATGCGCCTCTGCTACCGCCGATCACGAGTATCATCTCCTCCGAGTTAGATCCGCGACGCGAGAAGCAAAACACGACCGGCCTGACCTCCGAAAGCCGGCCACAGCAGACACAGCGCTTGTCTTACAATGGTGATTCCGGATTTATCGGAGGGGCTGCTTTGCGGAACTTTCGTCGGGATGTGGAAGCGCAGCAGAATCCGACTGGGAAGGACGCCATGGCTAGAATAAGCACTACCCAGTTCGAGGACAAATCACGACACCGCAATCATAGGAATCAGGAGGTCGCCACAGAGCTTCCTATCAAACCGCATATGAAAAAAATAATGTCTTTCAGCACACCAAGCGATGTGAAAAGAGCTCATTCCTCCAGACTCGGGCGACGGCCGGCCGGTGCTAGGCTTCCTCCAGAAGTTCCTCTGCTGATGTCTAACCCCCCAGCTGCGGTGGGCGTCGAGACTCAGAGGGCCAAGAAAGGTCTTCCGTTCCTGAAAAATCCAATGTCCACACTGTTGATGAGGAAAAAGAACAATCAAACCTTGCCAGACTTACGTCCTATGCTCTCGAAGAACAAAGACGAAGAACCGGCGTATGACCCTCGAATAAAAGGGACACGAGTTCATGATTTTAGCGCTCCGCGCAAATCACGGGAGGCACACATGACGAGTTATTCTGTGCCCCAGATCACTGCAGGCACAACTTCTACAGCTGAGCAGTTGGTCCTTCTAGTATCCTCCACTGGTGCCACGGGAAATTCTTCCAAAGAACAAAATGGCGCTTCAGAGTCACTGAACAGATCGTCCATCCCAAGTCAATCGTCCAGACCTATTGCGGTTGCATCGCGAGATGCGTCCAGTGGCTCTGTCTACTCCTTGAGCGACCAAGATCACGAAGGTGTTGACGCTGTCACAACATGCCCACCAGAACGAGACCAAGAAAGCATTATTCCATCAGGAGACGTTGACGCTGAGGATGTATACAAGCCGGTCGAAGCCAAAGTTGGGGTGCTGTCATCTTCGGTACGGACTACTAAGTCGAGGAATAAGTCCCTATCAGAAACACGTATTTCTGCGATTCCAAGACACATGAAAAGTACGTCATCTAGGTTTAGCTTCGATATGGGCGGAGCTGCGAAACAGGAGAAGCTCCTAGAAGAGCGCCATCGACAGCGAGAACTCGCGCGCACAACGACGCGCCATGATGGAAACCTTGATTCGAGGTTCGACGAATTTGATGAGGACGCTTTCGACTATGATGCCATGATGGACGATGATGGCTTAGAGGAGAGAATACCGGGGGTGAACGCAGATTTCGAGGATGGTGATTTCCTGGAATCCAGTGACACTGACGTTGAAGCTGATCCTTGCAACGACCAAGAGAATTTTGCTGGTTTTGTCTTCCAGCGTTCGATGACAGTGTCAACCTCGGCGAGCCCTCCCGGCTCTGGGATGGTGCTGACGCCTCGAGACGCGGACGGCAATCCAATCGGGGTCGTAATGTCGAATGAAACTCCTGAGACTTCGCCGTTTGCAGACTTCTCTCAAGTTCATGCTGTGTGCCACATGGATGGTGACCAAAAAGGTGCCGCCGAGTTGGGTGATTATTACTCCACAAAAAGCGCTCTTTCTCAACGAAATAAAGAAGACGACCTTTACTATGATGATGGTATGATAGGTCTGGAAGAAAATGAAGAAGAATATATCAGTTCTGGACATGGTATAGTGTCGCTAGAGACGAATGAGCAGCCTTTTGACGAATCCATATTTGATGACAACGACACTGATCAATTTGGACGTCCGGTCCCGGGAGCTTTTCAGTACGCTCAGTCTTTGCGACGGGCAACACAGCAGCATGACTTGACGCGAGAAAATAATCCAATGCCACGTCTGTCTGTTCCCCCAGCGGTCTTAGGCTGCAACACACACCGTTCCTTACATACAGAGGATACGGTGCACCACAGCACGGTACGCGAAAGCACGGATGACGCAAATCAGCCACAGGACGCTGATTCTCTAAATCATGGGGCCAAGTCTATTGCTGCCTATCAAGCAGCCTTAGCTGCTGCTGCACACAGAGCCGCCGCCACCGGGAAGTTTCGTCGGAGTTCTTCGTCGTCCTCGGCATCTTGCCTCGTGGAAGACGACCGTGATCTCACGGTTGATGAAGATAAAGATGACGATGAAGATGAACTTGAAGATGAAATCCCTGGTTATGATGCGCTGGCTGATGACTTTGATCTTGGTGATGATGCCATCATCGCTGAAGCAAATGCAAGCGCGTTGGCCAATGATGCGGATGGATGGTATGGTCAGGAGTTTGGCTTTTATTCTGCACCACCGACTTCACATGCAACAACTTCATACGCTGTTGGTGCATCCAGTGTCCAGGGCTATGAATACGCCAATGGGGGTTTCTTTGGTCCTGGAGGCACGTATGGGCTACATCGAAGCACTAGTGGTAGAATGATCTCGCGCGAGCCGAATCTGACGCCTATCACGGAGAAATCTGAACATTCGAACCGCAATTCGCTCATGAGCTTGGGTAATGTGGCTAATAGCACATCGAATTCTGTCGTGCAAAATCCGGGGCTTGCTCAACTTGCGATGATGACCGATTCTCAGGACGATCAGATGACATTATCAGCACTTCTGAAGCTACGGTCCAGGACCTGGGGTGGCTCTCAAGCGAGTCTTACTCCCAGTCGTGAAGGGTCGCCGCGCTCGGAGCGCGGTGAAAGTACCAACTCGACTTGGCTTAGCAATCCTCTTGGGGCCGTCGATTGCCAAATCAATCATACTCACAGCAAGAAGCTTAGCACATGTCTGGCTACATGCTACTATGATGAACCGGACGACATAAGTGCTTCAGGAAGCCCTACCATGACCATGGCCACTGCAAGTTTCGATCATGGGCAGAAGCCATCAGTTGGCCAGGAGGACCCGATGCGATCGTTGAGTGAATATGGGGGCACCGACTCGTGCAAGTCATGTTCCGGGGTCGCGTCCGACAGCTGATGAAAGATCATTAACATTGAGTGCCGAATCTCCTTCTTTTACAAGAAATTCTTGCAATCTGCCAGGTCATTCGATGTAGCATCATCGAGTTCGTGCCATGACTGCTGCTGTCAGAAGCCAACGTCACGCAAGTCCCGCTGGTAGCATATTCTGGAATGCTGGACAAAGTCAGACATGACAGGCTGGGTATCAAAAGGCCGTATGTAACGAAACATGGTAAAATTTCAAGCCCTTCATGTAAGTGTGAAAGAATTGTAATCGAACAAAAATGGCACTTAGTTGGCTGGGACCATTCCATTGACCGGCTTGAATTTGTTATATACATCATAGGACCGCAATCCGCTAGACCAGGGAGAGAAAATCTTTTATCTGAGGCTTGGCTAGTCCGTATCTCATGCACGCGGGAAGGAAAATCGTCTAGTATCGAAGACGCGCTCAGCAGTTTTGGGCGCCGAAGCTTAGAGCCTAGAAGCTTCGGAAGATTGAAAACTTCTATGATCGAGACCTCTATGAGCGAGACCTACACCAGGTCTAATCTGGCAACCAACTTGGCCAGCATGGCACGAGTGCAGGTTGTGGAAAACGCCAAGCATGGGCTCCCCGAGGCGGCATGATGATGTTGGCAAGCCATCTAGACCCCTTCGGTGCGAGCGAACCAGGTAGCGCGACAACTTTCCCAGATAGCAAGTTGACGCGGCTTCTCGGAATTCTTGGGGTATGGTTGGGCTTTTCGGAGAATGGAATTTGGACAGAGAAGACAGACGATGGTTGTCGTCGAAGTTGGAGTTAGAAGAGTGATACCCACGGGCCACGCGCGTGTAGAAGAGTTCCTCTGCCTCAGCATTTGGTGGGCAAGCCGGTAGTGATGAATTCGAGAGACGTTAGCCTATGGCTTGTGACTGAACTTTTTGAATTATAATTTGCATACATATTTCGCCGATTAGGTACATACATGTACTACAGTTACATGCGTACCTGTCAGGCAAGTCAGTAACAGGCTACAGCAATTGGACTTGGTAATTGACCACAGCGCCGGGATCCACAGCCTGAACGCCCTTACTGTACCTAACCTGGTACATAATCAATAGGTTTTAGGCTTTATTTAGCGCTACCTACGGAGTACATATTGCTCTGTAGTCTGTGCGATGGTCACTGTAAAATGCGAGGCCCAAGTCGGTGGCAAACAAGACAGAACAAAACACCACAACTTACAACTTACAAGACATTTGGAGACATCAGATGCCAAACCACGCGCCTCGAGTCGCCCACTACCAATGTCAATGATGGCCCCTCTGACCATGCCTTGTGCCCTTCGCACGGTCACCCGCCATCAGACCGATCGGGCTGCCCACGCAACTCTTAACCCGGCCTTACTATCCCCCGCGATGGTGATGCATTCTTCGCCCCTGCAACGACTCGGAATCTGTTGTTGTTGTGCTCAAAGCCTGCATCTGGCTCGACAGAAAAGAAGACTGTGCCATGATGCCACTGCATCACCAGTCAAGAGCAGCCATCAACACGAGAGCGCGAGACCCGGCGCAATGTCTCGCAGGCTAGAGCAAGCAACCGAGGACGCTCTTTTGTCAGGCGATGCAAGTGGAAGACGCGCCATTCAAGATGCCGGCTTCTCAGAGGAGCTAAAGGCGAAGTTAATTGAAAGAGTAGCCGCTGCCGAGTCTCAGCACCAACACGCATCGCACTCCACAGCTGGTGAGACTCCATGGACAGGGACCGAAAACACAGTCGACGCTGTACTTAGAATGCTTCAGGACGCCAAGAAGCCCATGCGGGCTGAGGCTGGTGCTAGGTGCCTGCAGCCACCTGTGGTAGTTGATACACGACTGAGACGACGTCGTCCACCCCAAAGCCCGGGACAAAGAGCTGTCAATGCCCGTGATAAGGCAAGCATGTACGTCGGTATGGACATGAAGACCCTCAAGGGCCTGAGCGTGAGCGAAAGGAACGAGATGAAGGCAGAACTACGAGAGCGATTCGAGCCAGTAGCCAGGGCTGTTCCCGCCACAATCTCCGGCATAGCAGCCTTGGCGAATCAACGAATCGAGGATGCGATTGCTCGAGGGCAATTCAAGCATCTGCCACGCGGTCAGGAGATGCCGCGTGACCCAAGGGCGGATAGCCCCTTTATAGATACGACCGAGTTCATTATGAATAGGATGATTCGGCGACAGGAACTCGTGCCGCCCTGGATTGAAAAGCAGCAGGAGTTGACTAAGGCTGTCAGGGTCTTTCGGGAAAGGCTGCGAAATGATTGGAAGAGGCATGTGGCAAGGACGATCGCGTCGTGGGGGGGCTCGCTCAAGGAACAGATGGGGCGAGCGGCTGCGTTTGCCACTGCGGAAGTGGCTTATAATCCGAGATATTCGGGCACTGACAGCTCAGGCAGTACTGGGGAAGAGATTCGTCGCAAGGATTGTAGTTGTACTGGCTTAGACACTGCCCATCGAACGATAGAGACTGGTGCTGGTGCTGGTGCTGGTGCTGCGTCTGCTGCCACCATCACCACCATCACCACCACCACTACTACTACTACTACTACTACTGCTGCTACTGCTACTCTTTTGCAACGACCTTACCGCGACCATGAGTGGGAAAAGACCGAGAAGGCATACATGGAGCTATCTATTGAGAATTTAAACCGCATCACTCGGAGCTACAACATCATGGCCCCCGAACTAGCCAGAAAGCCATACTTCTCCCTGGACCGAGAGCTGAACGCCTGTTTCGCAGATGTCGCCCCCCTCATTGCCCAAGAGATCAAGACCCGTGCCGTTGACCGACGCACAAGCACAGCAGGAACTGGTGGTGTCGGGGATTCAGCAGCGTCTACTCTGGTCGAAAGATTCGTGGGTACGGATAGGGTCAAGGTCCATCTAGAGGCAGGGGAGAAGGCGTATGGGCTGAAAGAGTGGTGGAGAGATATTTGGAGGAGGGATTGAGAGATTGGGTGAGATTTAGAAATTCATTCGACTCGTGTATACGGGATGAGGATGGAAGGGTGAGGGATTCTCGTCTGGCAGTAGCTCGGTGTGAGTTTATCATGAGGAGGGTTAGACTTGTTTTCAGCAGGTCGGTGGGCGCTTGATATCTTACGTATCATAAAGCTAGAGTCGGGCCAAAACTTTTTGGTCTAAGGCTTGGGGCAAGCGGGACCGTTGGCGATGTGTGCTGGAGTCGGTAGGTAGCAAGATTGATTGCATTCCTGCGGATACTTATCCTAAGTCCTTGTGACGTTGAGGAATGTAGTGCGCCATGATCGTGAGGACGGCCTTACACATCGGTTGGGGTGCATTCAAGACATGAAATATCCTCATATTGTCAGCATGCCGAGGAACGAGATTTGGTATATGCAGACGCGTGACGTGAACTATTTTGACTCAAACATGTCTACATATGCTAATTCGTTGTGCTCGCTACCCTGCTTGTGATTCATGATAAACCTGTGTGGAAAACTAAGAACACTCAGAATCACCTTCTCGTATATCTATCGTGGTGACTCATCGAGCGCAGCTGGTCCGTTTCAAACATTGAGCTGTGCTGTGGTGGATTTGAGAATGTACTGCTGGTACGGCGCGAGAGCCTTTTCCACCACGCCGCCGGGACCGCAATACTTGTTTACAATCTCAACACTGCGGCCGATGTAGAGCTCGGGTTGGAGCATGGAGTCGAGCTCGCCCCAAATAGGCTTGAAGTACTCATTGCCACGGATGCGCTCGATAAGGTCGTTTGGCTTGCCCTGCGAGGTTTTGTCAGCATGATGGTTGCTCAACCGGAGGCTAGGAAAGGGCCCCAAACATACTTCGTCCTTGACAGTACTTGCTGCTTGGACAGAGAGGACTCGAATTTCCTCGTGTGCCCTGATATGTGTTAGCAAATGACCATCGATAGTATTACGATGAGCGGTACTGACTCTTGCCGGGAAGCACCCTTTGCCACCAGCTTCATGATAATCTGTTGATCGTCAGCAATGTGATTCCTATGTCAACTGGATAGATCTTCGACTTGTTTGTTCAAAAGCAAGTGAGGTGGCTTACAGTTTCTGTGACCATAAAAGGTAATTCCTCCAAGAAGCGACTGCGAATACGTTTCGGGTATACTACGAAGCCGTCCGAGACGTTGTCAAGTCCAATGAGAATGGCATCGGCCAAAAGGAACATCTCGGGGATGTCAATTCCTGTTGAAGGTCAGCTAAATACCCATGAACTCGTTTGCATCCCTGTATAAGACAGGTGTTTCATTATTCAGACGGGGGCACCAGTCGATGCGCAGCTTTATATGCATTGTTAGGGACACACTTACGTCTGATGGCGGAGTCGTCGAGAGTCCTCTCGAACCATTGCGTGGACATCGTATTGGCAAAGCTGGTTGGCTTTGCCATCAAAGCGCGAGACAAAGAGCAGATTCGCTCGCTCCTCATCTTGCGAAGTAGTCAGCGCTGCGCCCAAGAAGGAATATAATATGAACTAGACGTTTTTGCACTGAAAGAAGAAAACGACAGGCCACACACAGGAAGAAGGAAAAGCATATCAGAAGCGCAAAGAGTGGAGAGGAGAGTGGGCATAAGGGAAAGAGTGATGGTGACGAGGTCTGAGCCGACCACCAACAGATGGACTTGGAAGATAGTGTCCCAGAATCAACAAGGCAGTACCAGGGCAACTGAGACGAAGTTAGAACAAATGAAACTTACCGGATTCCTCTTGTATGGCATGGCTAGTAACTATTAGCAATCTTTTCCTGCATGTCTTCGTATATTATGACGGATGAAGCCCGGAAGATGATCAGGGTTCGATGAGACTTGCCTGATGATCCGATTTGGCTCGCCTCTTTTGGCTCTTCAATCTCCTTGTTGCTCGCCAGCAACCGGATGTCGGAGCAAATCTTATGAGCACTGGCGGCCAAACCCGCGACTGCATTTGCCACTATCAAGTCGACTTTGCGTGTGCTTCGAAGAAAGATTAGCAAAGACCCTGTGAGCCAACTATTGCGTAGCAAGAACTCACTATGTCTGGGTTGAGATATCCTAGTAAGAGTCAGCGACGTTGCCCAACATGAAGCTGTGACCGTGTGAGAATGACGACTCACGTAGCATGCGGGAAAGCCAAACTTTTCACACAGAAGTTCGTTAAGCCTGTCACACTTGGTATGATCGCCTTGGAAACTGGAGATACATGTGTTAGTCCAAGTGCATCAAATGCATCGGCCTATTCCCGGCTTCCTCCTTCAGGCAATGAGAAATACCAACATTTCCAAAAAGCTGGCTTGTGTTCCAGTTGTACCTATCGATTTTCAGATGAGTAAAACTAATCAGAGGAAACTAATCAGAGGAAAGCCATTGAACGCACCCTGTGCTCCTCGGAATCTGAGACCGCTACGCACAGCTTCGATAGCTTCCAAGTCCATCATAAGATCCTGAGCCCACTGAGCCGCTAGTGTTTCCATTAGAGATTGGCACGCCAATACCGCTGGTTAACTTGAAGACTCACCGCGGCGTCCAACAGTGATGGGTCTGGAAACATGTCAGCACTTCCATGAGCTCACTCACGACCTGTGCCAGCTCTGATAGAGCGAAAATGAACTCAGCCCTTGTGATGACGTGAAAACTTACTGAGCACTTTGGAAATGGGTGTAGGCCAAAGTTGGTTCGGCTACATGCCATACCAGTCAGTTACGTTTCATCTCGGATAGACCAAGGTCAGGACAAGGTCTCGGAGTCCTACATTTCCACTGGTTGGCAAAGGCTGCCAAGTTTGAAATAACCTTGGCCAACTTGTTCAGTAGGATATCAAGGGCATCGCGCATCAAGATCAGCTCCGTATTGTCGGTTACGAAGCAGGACGTGCTGCCAAGATGAATGATACCCGCAGCTGCGGGCGCAACAACTCCAAAAGCATGGACATGCTGTCCTTACGTCAGATCCTGTGATGGATGAGTTGGAGGCGAAGTTATGAAAAGACTTACAGCCATAACATCCTGCATGTACAGATTTAGCACGTGTGGATTGACAAGTCTCCGTATATACTAGGAAACGACTCACATGACGTCTTCTCTTCTCTTCGATGCTTGCGGTCGCAAAGTCTTCGTCGCTCACGGTGAGATGAGCCCTCATCTGATCCAGAGCCTCAGCCGTCACTACATCGATTCCCAAACTTGCCTCGGCCTCAGCGAGTCCCAGCCAAAGCTTGCGCCATGTGCTATGCCTGGATCTCTGGCTAAAAAGGCTAGTCATCTCATTGCTGCAGTAGCGACTTGTTAAAGAAGTCTGATACGTATCGTAGGGGCTCTTCTGCGGTTCTTGAGCCTGGAGCTGCATGATCTTCTTCTGCAGCTCCTGGATTTGGGTTTGAGCGTCTTGAGCCTGGTCAGTCATTTTGGCTTGGCAGTTTGCTTTGTTCTTCGTCGCAGGTATCCAAAAGCTTCAACTCTGACTTGTATTTGTTGCGAATTTTTTTGGTCCAATAATTTCTCATGGGTGACTCATTGGACCATTTTTGTGGTACCTACTCCGTAGATTAGGGTATTTACGCCAACCGTCATTTTAGCTAGGGTCTTATGCTCGACCGGCGATTTTAGCCAAAACACGTGACCATCCGTCACATCGACGGATGGTAGCCTGTAGGTAAGTACATACTCCGTACTGGTACATCATAGGTACATGCGAAGGCTTCAACTTCAAGGGTGAATGATCGGACGAAATTTGAACAATAACTACTTCAACATACACTTCCAAAATAAAACTCCGAAAATCGTGATTTGTTGAAGATGTGCCACATGATTTATTACGTGTGGGTTGGATGTGCCGGTGCAATCAAGCGCGCTACCCAGATAGGTTGTAAATTAGGTACCTATGTACTGATCAGAAACTTCTGCTGCGAAAACTTGCTTGTTGGCGAATATACTTTTTTACTCGGCAGGAGACCCGTGTCTAGACTCTGTACATACTGTCCACGGAGTATGTACCTATACATGTACATATGTCCTGCAGTCTGCGACTCATGCGAGTATGTACTTATTTTAGCCCGTCTCCTCGTGGTCCTCATCAGGCTTGGACAACCCAAAATTTTCTGGCGCTCTGAACACATCATGCAATAAATGGAGTCCGTCAGGACTCACGGAAAAGAGGCGATGAATTTGTATGGCTAGGTAGGTACCTGTTGGAATCGTTGCCAATACTCCGTACCTGCCATTTCCCCATCCCAATGTCGCCAATGTGAACTGGTTACAAACTTACAAGTCGTGATGGTGGGGCGGCAGTCGGGAGTTCGGGACAAGTCGCCAGACTCCGAACTCGCCGATGTTTACCTCTCCGTACGGAGTACGGATTATTTTAAAATTGGTCCAGAATGTTGCCAGCGCCACCACTCATAGTACATATTCAGGTACCTATGTACAGAGTTTTCCGTATCCATAATCCCACTATGGACCTACATATGTATTATGTAGATACCTGGTATGTCACCGTGATTACAGGTTGAGTTTTGGCCCTTGGAAGTTTGGAACTCGTTACGGTTTACACCTCGTAGGTAACCTTAGAAGTTAGAACTTAGGTCTGGCCTCAAGTGGCACATAATCATATTTAATTACATACTCCGTACTACAAGTACATACCTGATCCTTGGTCGGTCGAGAACTCGATAGCCTGGAAACTGAAGGTATTTATGTACATATGCACGGAGTACCTAGGTAGGTATGTATAATGTACCCAGTTACTTTACACCAAATCGAGCTTGGACCCCTCGTGAGTCGTCACTCTGGTCACTGGTGTCAGCTGCTCGTCCGTCGCCCACAGTGCACAGTGCACACTCACTCCTAATCCGAATCGCCAGCCGGCACACACGTACAATTCGTTCGGTACCGTAAGATTTGTGGTCGCGCATATCAGACGCTTCATGTGCGTCGCGGCCAAATCATATCTCTTGATCTGCCAGCATTCTCGATTCTGCATTCCGAATGCTCGGTTGGTAATCAAAAGATAAATTGCCGAGCCCCCTTTTCCTGCCCCCCTTTTCGTCTTGGAAAAACAAGAGAAAATACAAAGACTCAAGAGACGTGAGAGGGGATAGAGTCTGTGTTTCACATCATGAGTTCCAACAATGAGGCGTTCTCTCAGAATGAGAGTGGGCATCGTCAGCCTCCCGAAGTCACCCGGGTTGATGACAATGGCCAAGGTCACTCGCTTCCACCCAATGCACATCACGACGTTATTGCAAATGCAAGATCCGCCGCTGCAAAAGAGCAGCGCATGACACTTTGGCAAGGGCTCAAGCTATATCCAAAGGCTGTCTGCTGGAGTCTTCTGATATCTACCTGTATTGTCATGGAGGGCTACGATATTAGTCTTGTCAACAACTTTTGTGAGTTCATGTTCCCTTGATCTGCGCACGATCTTGTCTACGTTATAACGAGCATATGTCGAAGCACTGACTCTCTAATTATGTATCGTTCATGTCGAACTTAGACGCATTTCCCCAATTCACTCGCAAATATGGTGAATTTCAGCCCAAATCTGGCACGTACGAGGTCCCTGCCCCTTGGCAAGCTGGTCTAAGCAATGTGAGTGGCCGGGAGTCCAAATTTTCTGTTATATGTATTTACCCCCCTCTGCTCTTGGAGAGAATTCGTCGTCATTTTTCTCAACATTAGAATACCGCCGGGTCGTTATTGACAGTGCCGCGGCTACCGTCGCTGACGTCGCAGTACAGGGTGCTATTGTTGGCGAGATCATTGGTCTTTTCATTAACGGATTTGTCTCAGAGAGATTTGGGTATCGGCACACTGTCATGATCTGTCTTGTGCTCATCACAGGGTTTACCGCAATCTTCTTCACCGCCCCAAACGTCCAGACACTCCTGGTGGCTGAGATATTGTGTGGCATTCCTTGGGGAATTTTCCAGACATTGGCCGTTACATATGCTTCCGAAGTATGCCCCGTTGCTTTGCGCGGTTATCTGACGACCTACGTCAATTTCTGTTGGGGCCTGGGACAGGAAATCGGCATTGGCGCCATTCGCGGCATGCTGGACCGCGACGACGAGTGGGCGTACCGTATTCCCTATGCATTGCAGTGGATTTGGCCATTGCCTCTATTCATAGGCATCTACTTTGCTCCTGAGTCCCCGTGGTGGTTGGTTCGCAAAGGAAAGACACAAGAGGCCAAACAAGCGCTTCTTCGTCTGACCAGTCTCGACAAGGAAACAGAATTTGACGCTGACGAAACAATTGCCATGATGGTACACACCACAGCCTTGGAAGAGAAAATGACTTCCGGAACAGCGTACTGGGACTGCTTCAAGGGCGTTGACCTTCGAAGAACGGAGATTGTTTGCATGACCTGGGCAATCCAGAACTTGAGCGGTAACTCGTTTTCAAACTACTCGACATACTTCCTAAAACAAGCGGGACTGTCAGACAAGGACGCGTATTCTTTTGCACTGGGCCAATACGCTATCAACATGATTGGAGTTTTTGGGGCTTGGGGCTTGATGACACTTGGCATTGGAAGAAGAGCTCTTTATCTATACGGGCTGTGTGGGCTTTGCGCGATGCTCTTCATCCTAGGCTTCTTGGGGCTCGTGCCCCATGAGCACCGACAAGCAGGGTCTCTTGCTACTGGTAGCATCATGATTGTTTGGGCGCTGTTCTATCAATTGACGGTGGGAACGGTTTGCTATTCTCTTGTGGGCGAGTTGTCCTCTCGCCGACTTCAGATCAAGACCGTAGTGCTGGGAAGGAATCTTTAGTAAGTGCAGAAGCACGTGCATATGGCAGACTCTTCAGCGATCACTTCACTAACCTGACGACCCTTAGCAATATTGTAGGAATAATAACGAGCATCTTGACGCCGTACATGTTGAACCCAGGCGAATGGAATTGGAGCAACTATACCGGCTTTTTCTGGGTAAGTGCGAAATCTTGGCTCCTTTCGAGTTCCATCTCGAAGCAAAATGTGCACATCGCAAATCTCTGACTTTTCCCTCGCTGTCTATGATCACGGGCACAGGGTGGCATCTGCTTTTGCTGCATTATATACACCTACTTCCGTATCCCGGAGCCCCGAGGGCGCACGTTTGCCGAGTTAGATGTCTTATTTGAGCGCGGAGTTTCTGCCAGAAAATTTTCCAGCACAGAGGTGGATGTGTTCCACGAAACGGTGGAGGACAAAGTGATGAATCAGTACGATTTGATCGTGGAGCCTCGAATTGAAAAAGGACCCGAATTTACATAATGCAACCGCGTTGATTGTCAGAATTGACGTGGATGGGTAGGATGACAGAACGGAGTCTGTAGGATTGTACTTCAATGAGGATAATGCAGGCATATGTAGATAGGCACCTGCGCCGAATGTGATGCTTAATAATGGGAGATTCAAGATTGAGATCGTGGATCGCAATACGCTGACTGAATATTGTCCCGTGACTCCTCTCTTGTTTGCGCGGGATTCGTAGACTTGTCGACGCATTGATCGACTAGGTACATACTTATCCATAGAGGCGTGTTCTCTCCGCTACTCTCTATCTCTCTCCGTATCTTGACGATTTCTACGATATGGATCTATCATCGTTTACAAGAGTATTGTTACAGGAACAAGACTTAGTGTATTTACTTTCATGGCATTGTTCATGAGTACGGTGTACCTACCTCCCTCCCATTGGAATCTACCGATGACCGCCTGAAGACGGGGGCCGCGGCCCGCGATGCGACGAGCTCAGAAAGGTGGGAGAAGTTGTGTTGTTAGGTCCTACGTAGGTATGTTCCTTAGGTACGCCGGTAGGGAGGTTAGCACTTACATTTTACACATAAAATACACAAGGTGCAAGTTACGCGTGAATTACATGAGGCAAAAATGTAACTTATAAATTATTGACGATACAAGACACAGAACAAGTCACAACAATACAGCCTTTGGAGACCTTATTGCGTGCCAGATGAGGCGCCGGGACATAGTGTAACACTGCAACGTGTCGCACGAGTTGCGATATATCAGTGCCAGACGGGCGGCGCAGTGTCGACACTCGAACTCTTCTGCGACGATCTCTTCCTACCCTGAATGAAAGCTGTGCTTCGATCGAGGCATCGTTGGGGTACAATCTAGATGTGCAGTATTCGAGGGTTGGAGTAACAATCCGACGCATATGTACACGTGTAGTACTACCTAATGTACCTAGATACTTCGTTCTCGACCGAGCAGAAGTCTTGACTCTTAGAGTCTTACCCTTTCAATCAACAAAGATCATCAACATCACCTTGCTGTCATATTATCAGTAACGACTGAAATCTTGTCTAGTCCGTCTCGCTTTTCATGATGTTTCAATCCCTGTTCCGAGCTTTCCGCGAATACTCTGTTATTCCCCACGTCGCAGCCCCTGAAGAACATGATGGAGGTCAAATTGAAGATTTGCCTGCCTCCCTCTGTGCAGTTTGCCACTCTTGCCGAGCTTCTTGACTTCCTACAGCAATGGGACCTCCAGAGTAGAATTTCTTTCGCCAAGACCGCTTTGAGAAACTATCGCATGATTGGCGGACAGCTCACCGCAGCGTACGTCAAAATTGGTTGTGATCATGGCGCTCGAAGACGCTCTATGTCTACGGGCGTTCGTCGAAGTAATACCCGACTTATCAACTGCCCGTTTCGTATCCTGATATTTCAAGTGCAGCAAAAGTAGATAGGTACTGCTATTCAAATGCAAGTGCACGAGATCGCAAGTTTGAGAGGTAATCATTCTTAGGCACAGAAGGAAGTTTTCGGGTCAAAATTGTGTGTCTCTGTGTGTTACTGTTCGTAGATGCAAAAGTTGAAGAACTAATCAGGAGCCCCACCAAGCAAACACTTCGTGGCCGTGCCTTTGAACCCGGTGCTGCGGTCACAAATCAGGTACCCCGATGGTGAAGCAATGAATCGCAGTTTCGTGACGTTATCCGAAGGGAGTGACTCTGAAGTGAGGGTAACAGAGCTACCTACCTCCTAAGTTCAGCGACGTCCCACTTTTTGATTGGCATCGATCTTACGGAGTACTGTCTTAGGTATCTAGGTATGTACCTAAAATACAACTCTGTGTCACAAGTTCACAACTTACAAGTCAGCTAGCTGCCGTCTCTGATGAAGTCCGGTTCCGCCCGTTGCAAACCCACTCAGAGTCACGACCACGAACAGGTTCACGACTCACGAGACGAAACTCGCACCCACCTGTAGCTAATCGTCACAGGCTCTCTTCTCTCTCTCTCTCTCTCTCTCTCTCTTCAAGCATCTTGCCTCTCTTCCTATTCATTGATCTGCCGCCCTGTCAATTCCGCTTGTCCTTTATTGCCCCAATACGATGTTGTCTACGCTTCGAATTTCGGCGCGTCAAGCCATCAGGCCAGCTTCCGCCAGGTTTGCACCTATCCGCTACGCGTCCACGTGGTCGGCCGTTCCGCAAGGCCCTCCTGTAAGTCGATGATTGACTGGCTATTCCCCCAACATCGCGCAACATGCTCTTTGTCGCTCAGGCAACATTCTCCCTCCTTACTTCTACTAATGTATTGTTCATAGGATGTGAGTTAATCTCGTCCCCATCTTCGTCGTCTCGATTGAGCTCACGAATCGTACCTTATGCTGAGAGTCGGCACTCTGCTTTCCTCTTGTATAGGCCATTCTAGGTTTGTGCTTTCCCGCTGTCACATCGTCATCTTCGCGATTGAGCCTTTGTGCACTCTGACCGTATCTTAAACTCAGGAATTACCGAAGCCTTCAAGGCCGATAAATCTAATAAGAAAATCAATCTGGGTATGTCACCCGATACCTGTCACGCCGTGAAGGACGCAGTGGAAGCACCTCCAGGATGCTTCTGTGCCATAGTCACCATTATTTCCTTTCCCTCCAAGCATTGAATTAGCTTATGCACTCTTTGAAAGAACGACGTCTCACATCCTCTGTAGGTGTCGGTGCATACCGCGATGATCAAGGCAAACCCTACATCCTGCCCTCAGTGCGCGAGGCGGAACACAAGGTCATCAACGACAAGCTCAACAAGGAATACGCAGGAATTACTGGCGTTCCTCAATTTCCTGCCTTGGCAGCCAAGCTTGCTTACGGAGCCGATTCTCCCGCCCTTGACCGTGTAGCCGTCACTCAGTCCATTTCAGGCACTGGAGCTCTGCGCCTCGGTGCTGCTTTCCTCCATCGATTTTTCCCCGGTGACAAGAAGATCCATATTCCTACACCTTCATGGGCGAACCACAAGGCTGTTTTCAGTGATGCTGGTCTACAGGTTCAGCAGTACCGCTACTACAATAAGGATTCAATTGGCCTCGACTTTGAGGGTATGGTTGCGGATATGAAGGCTGCACCCAAGGGCAGCATTTTCCTCTTGCATGCATGCGCACACAACCCTACAGGCGTCGACCCTACCGTCGAGCAATGGAAGCAAATTTCTACCGTGATGAAGGAGCAAGGCCATTTCGCTTTCTTCGACATGGCCTACCAGGGTTTCGCCAGTGGTGATACTGACAAGGATGCTTTTGCCGTTCGTCACTTCGTCAAGGAAGGACACGAAATTGGCCTGTGCCAATCATTCGCCAAGAACATGGTAAGCGAAGCCCTCTTCCTTTGTCCCTTTGGTTTTCCATTGAACTGGTCTTCTGCGTCATTTTACGCCCGTAAGCCCCCGCGGAAGCCCCTTTGGCTATGTATGAGGACTAATCGTGTGCTTGCATCCATAACAATAGGGTCTTTATGGTGAGCGTGTTGGCGCTTTCTCCCTCGTCTGCGCTGACGCCGCAGAGAAGAAGATTGTTGACTCTCAGCTCAAAATTCTCATTCGTCCTCTCTACTCTAACCCGCCCATCCATGGTGCTCGCATTGCCACCGAGATCCTAGGCAACCCCAAGTTGTACAAGCAGTGGCTTGAAGAAGTCAAGGGTATGGCTGATCGCATCATCACTATGCGCGCTCTCCTGAAAAAGAATTTGGAGAATTTGGGCTCCAAGCATGATTGGTCGCACATCACAAGCCAGATTGGCATGTTCGCTTATACCGGCCTGACGGCTGAGGAGATGGAGAGACTTGCCAAGGAATTTTCCGTCTATGCCACCAAAGATGGCCGTATTTCTGTTGCTGGCATCACTACGGAAAATGTTGGCAGATTGGCTGAGGCCATTTACAATGTCAAGGGTTGATTGATTGGAACCACACCACTTTTGCAACTTCTACCTTTTTTTGCTTCGGAGGGGGGAGGGTTGGGATACCCAAATTCCAGACATGCATTACATAATAGCAAAGCATAGATGTGTCCCAAATCGAAGAATAGACTCCCAGACGACTTTGAAATAGTCGGCTGTTCCTTTTTTTTTACGGCCTCTGTTGAAGTCGGGCTAGATCTTTCTTCACATCTTCCATCTGGCTTTCCATTTCACGATGAATCCTCGCCATCTCTCTCATCGTCTTCTCTTTGTCTCTTTCTGATTCGTCGCCAACGCCATAATCGGCCAACTCTTCCTGTAGACCTCGTACGCGCTCTGCAGCACGCATTTGCGCGTCTTTTAGATGAGAGGAGTAGTTGGCGAGCGCGCTGATGGCCTCTGGAGAATACATGTCTTTACTGGTGGTGTTCAAAGCAACTTTGGCGCCAGCCTCCGTCAGTTGAACATCTTGAGAAACGTTCAACGCTTGTAGCTCGAGTCTCCTTGAAGCAGATCCGTGTTTAGATTCAAGAGTCCGAACAAGCAGTGCCAACATCTGCGTATAAGCTTGCAACAGCTTTGTCAATGACACGAGGGCCTCCAAGCGATTCTTGGTGAGAGTAGATGTCGCTTCGGAGAGCTCTGCAGCGAGAGCAGCAAAATCGTTTGGTAGTGACGGAATGTGGCGGTGAAGATAGGAAGGATTTGTCGACGGATGAGCAACTCGGGTGACATCGATCGCGGCGGTATGCAAAGTTTCTGAGACAAGAGCACATACTTCGGAAATATGGCTCTCGAGTTCGGAAAGGGGCGGACATGAAAGAGCCGTGGCTGCATCGTCCGGGTCGATGCATTGATCGTTATCTTGGTTGATGAGAGAAGGCAGCAAAGCAAGAATATCTGCCAGAGGATGCTCTGCTGGCTCTTTCCTCAGTCCAGTTGCGGAAATCGCCTCTTCTGATGGAAGTTTGGATGTGGGCTCGGGGAGTGAGACGGTGCTAATGGCCCATTCTAGCAAGTGGGTTTCTGCGCAATCGATTCGAGCTTGATGTAATCCCTATGCGTAAATGAACGAGCAAAGCGCGGAAAAAAAGACACGATACACGTCAGAATTTGAAGATTCGCGATTCGTTCTTTTCTTGAACAGAAGTAACGGCAGCCATCTTTAGAATTTCTTTCTCTTCTTTCTTCTATTTCGCATCTTTCCCGCATCACGGAGAAGATGGATGGATTGATGTACATTC
Source organism: Claviceps sp. LM84 group G4 (assembly GCA_018360345.1). Classification (NCBI taxonomy): domain Eukaryota; kingdom Fungi; phylum Ascomycota; class Sordariomycetes; order Hypocreales; family Clavicipitaceae; genus Claviceps; species Claviceps sp. LM84 group G4. Next base: position 10,573 of record SRQH01000235.1, on the reverse strand, counting down.
CGCTGCAGCCTGCAGTCGACGAAAATGACATTGCATCAGGGCCAAGAAGTACCACATGCAGATGCGAGGCCCCAATTGGTGTTTTTCATTTCGTGACGACTTACCTGTTGTACAGCATCTCCTTCAGGTATGGAATTATCGTGCTTGGTCGATCCGTCTGGGTTTAGGGCCTTTTCCAGTAGCATCCGGTACAGCTTGGCAAATTCCGGATTGTCTCGAATAGTTTGCTCGTCCACTGGTGGCAACATTGTGCGGCAGGCGTCAACTCAAGATCACGATTTTTTTGGTGTTTATTTACGCCTTTGGATGCAAGAGCTTAGTTTTAGGTATGTACCTACCTACCTACCTAATTACCTAAGTTCCTAACCCAAGAAAGATGAATGCGCGACGTGTGTGTGAGTGGGGCTGGTCTTGCTCGCGAAGGAACCGCGCAGTCACCTGACATAAGGTACCTGTGTAACCTTTTGCTTTTTTCCGGGGTTTGGTGCAGACTGCAAAAGTAAGGCAAAGACAGAGTAATTACTCAGTACTCTAGTGTCTACCCAATCCTCAGTGCACTGATACCAGCAATCGCGACGAAGAAGATCCTCCAGTATCGATTCTCCAACTTATCGTTGCCAGGAACGGCCAAAAAGAGAACATGTGGGCAGCTGCTCCGCTGAGCTCCGTTCCGCGAGCCGTGTCTCGTTCCACGACACGTATATCGGCATTTTCGAAGACGATTCCTTCATCACCATCATCATCAATGCCATCGAACCCCTTTCCTCTTTTGCCTTCCATCTCAACAGCAGCCAGAACGTTAATAGGACAACCAAGATGCGATGGACCTCTACTGTCCCTATCACGATCCTTCACGACCTCGACCCCTCAACTTACCAAGACGATCAAACCCCATCTCTTGCCCACCAGATTGATCCCCCCTTACCCCTTCGGTGAGCGCCGGGTCTACAAGCAATCCAACTGTGGACTATATGGCAGTGCCAGAATTCGATTCGGCAACACCGTGACGAAGAAGTGGAACACCAGGTCGCCTCGTTTCTGGCGACCAAATCTTCATGTGAAGACATTTTACTCCCCCGCGCTAGGTGCCAACATCAAGACGAAATTGACACTTCGGGTACTCAAAACTATTCGACTAGAGGGTGGCATCGAAAATTATATTCTCAAGAGCAAGCTGGCGCGCATCAAGGATCTTGGACCCAGTGGTTGGGCTCTGCGCTGGATTCTAACGCAAACCCAAACCGTTCAAAAGCAATTCAACGAAGAAAGACTCGCGCTGGGCTTGGAGGCCAAGCCCATCAAAAACAGGGATGACGTTATACAGTTTGCGCTCGATGCAGCCACTCCTGGACCGCTGTCTACGCGAAGCTGGGCAACCCTGCAAGGACTGCGAGCCGATGCTTTTGTTTTGGGAGGCGATGGCTCGGAGGCTATTGAGGCTGTCAAGGAGTTGTCGGATGAAGACGAAGTTATACTTCTTCAACAACTCGAACACGACGATGTGGCTAAACATAATTCGAGTGTCAAGTCGCCATAATCTGTCAGTTTGAACCCGCAACCTGCTGTATTTTAAAACCCCGAATCTTCAAGTATTATATGAAACAGCCTTTTTTAAGTTACATTCAAGTACAAATCTGCCTCAGCACTTAGATCAGTGTTTTTTCGGTGCTTTGGCCACACCGAAGGTACGTTTCTATTATTCACTAGAAAGTGTCTCTCTAAAAGCGCAAATCCCACCCAATTTTTGGCCCCATTTTAGGAAGCTCTTCAGCAACGCTTTGGACGTCTTTATCACCGCGCCCACTCAGGCAAATTACAAGGTCTTCGTCTTTCTTCATCGTCTTAGCCAGTTCAATGGCACCGTAAATGCCATGAGCAGTTTCGAGAGCCGGAATGATACCCTCCAGCTGGCTCATGATGCGAAACCCTTGGAACGCCTGAGCATCTGTGACCGCAACGAATTTTGCTCTTTCGTTGTCTTTCCACGAGCTGAGCTCCGGCCCGACTCCTGGGTAATCCAAGCCAGCCGATACAGAATGGGTTTCTGAAATCTGCCCATTGGCATCCTGCAAAACGTATGTCTTCACTCCGTGAAGCACACCCTTTGTGCCTCCAGACAAGGTAGCACTATGTCGCCCAGTCTCGACTCCATCTCCACCCGCTTCGACTCCTAGGAGCTTAACTGAGAGGTCTTTCGAAAACGGATAGAACATGCCCGCCGCATTACTACCTCCACCAACGCACGCAACAACGGCATCCGGCAGCTTGCCTCGCTTTTCCAGCATTTGCTCTTTGGTCTCGTTACCAATGACAGACTGGAAAGTTCTCACAATAGTTGGAAATGGATGAGGGCCAATTGCGGAGCCAATAATATAATGGGTAGTGTCAAGATCAACGACCCAAGCACGTAGAGCTTCGTTTACCGCATCACGAAGTGTCTTGCTCCCGGCCTCGACAGCCACGACTTTGGCACCTAGTAATTTCATGCGAAAAACATTGAGAGCTTGGCGGCGGACGTCTTCCTATGATGGCTGTCAGTCAAAATTGGTAGAGAATGAGTCAGACCTCGACTTTACTCACAGCACCCATATATACCGTGCACTCCATACCAAATTTGGCGCAGATCGTTGCTGTGGCAACACCATGCTGCCCGGCGCCAGTTTCTGCAATGATCTTGGTTTTCCCCAAACGCTTCGCTAGAAGAAGTTGACCGAGGGCATTGTTGATCTTGTGACTGCCTGTGTGATTGAGATCCTCTCTCTTAAGCCAAATGGTAGCACCGCCGGCGTGTTCAGTCAACCGGTCAGCGACGTGCAGACGGGACGGTCGTCCCATGTAGTCGTAGTAAGATTGATACTCTTTCCAGAATTCAGGATCATCCTTGATCTGGTTGAATCCTTCCTCGAGCTGAGACAAGCAGTCCATCAGACTCTCGGGCACATACTGACCGCCAAATTCGCCAAATCTCTCGGGTATCTTGCCATGTAGTGCCGCGAGCTGAGCTACCAAAGCGCTATCTTGTTCAACTGTGATACGATCACTATCGGTGATGACAGCATCAACAGTAACATTGCATTCGGTAGCAGGCTTTGCAGCGGCAATGGCTTCGATGACGCCAACTTCCCGGGTTATGTCGGCTTCAGGTAGAGAATCGCGACCGCACAGGTATGAGCAGTATTTCTCGACATCGTTGGGACCCTGGCCAGAAGCAGCTTTCTGCAACGTATGGATTATTTGGCTCCCGACGACAACCCCGTCAGTGATGTTGGCAATGCTGAGATAATGCTCGCGGGTGCTGACACCAAAGCCAACCGCAGTAGGTTTGTTATTGCTGTATTTCTTGACACGGTCGAGGAGGGCAGGCAAATTTGTGTTGAGGGATCCAGATGCACCAGTGACGCCCTGTCGGGAAACAACATATATGAAAGAATCTGCCAGTTGGCATAGAATCTTCATGCGGGCATCTGATGTAGCCGGAGCAATGAGTGGGACATACGATAGACTGAAGAGCGAAATTTAGTAAGAGAGGTAGAAAAAAATATATCAACGCGGATGATGTAGCGAACACGTACTTGCCCTTGGTACAAAGTTTGCGAAACGAAATGGCTTCTTCTGGGGGTAAATCCACAACAATAAAGCCATTGACGCCGACCGCCTGACAGTCTTGGAGTAAGCGCTCCTCTCCATAGCTCAATAAGGGGTTGTAGTATCCCATGAGTAATACGGGGGCCTTTAGGCCTTGGTCCCGAGCCTTTTTCACCATTGTCAAGGTGGTTTCAATCGAAACTCCATGTTGAAGGGCCACCTAGAAATAGTCAGCCATGCTCCAAGTGCATCATGTCAAATGGATGGTCGTACCGTGTTTGCTGTCTGGATAGTCGGTCCGTCGGCGATTGGGTCGGTGAAGGGCACTCCAAGTTCGAGAATGTCTGGCGTGGAAAATTTGTCAGCCCGCGAGCACACAAATATGCCGGTTTGTAATACCTGAGCCGCCTTTTTCCATTGCCAGAAGGATGTCAGGCGTATCTTGGGGTGCTGGAAACCCAGCAGTCACGTACGTGACTAGTGCCGCCTATTGAAGGTCCAGAGTGTCAAAATTTGGTCAATACCACTTCTGCTAATGACTGGACTAACCCTCTTCTGTGCCTGGCATCGCTGGAACGTTTGCCTTATATGATCCATGTTTGAAAAGGAGACTCGCGCGAGAACCGTATGTCCGGGAAACGAATGGGCTGCTTGGAAGATGAAGTGCGAATGGAATAAGATCCGTATATCTGGCGGCGGCGTCAAGTTCCTTATCAACAAAAGCCAGCAAGTAAGTACTACCTGGGAAAGATTTAAGTTTGTGTCCGCCAGTGACGCAACAAGCCAGCCAACGTTCAAAGGGGTACCCTCCGAATCTATGCACTCCGCCTCCGCCCTGCAGGTTATGTACTCCGTAGGTAATAGGTAGGTACGATATGTATGTATGTGAGTGGAGTATGTACTCCGTATGTACTCCATATATACAACGCTCAGACACCGCTAGCGCATGCAGCCTATGCACGCTGCCGGCAGACTGCGAGTCCGTCGACTCGTCCATCATTCACCAAATTCTCGGACTTGCCTGAAACAGAAAAGCGGCCGCAGTGACGAATTGTCCCGACTCGTGCTTCCGCAATTGTCCCCTGTTTTCTGGGACCGCCAACTTTATCGGAAACGGGTACATACATATGTACATACCTTGGTAGGACCTACGGGCCCTACGACTAGGTACCTAACCTAGGTACCTATGTATTGTATATGTATGTACGGAGTATCTAGGCACCTACGTACCTACGTACCTACGTACATACATAGGTACCTATGTCCTCATGTCCTGCCTATCATAGGGTCTCGCAGGAACCCCATTCTGCTACAATGTACATTAGGTACCTGTCTCTTCTCTGTTATAGGAACCCCAACCGCCGCGACGCGTGATCATCTCCGCTACAGACCACCTCCATTATCCCATTATCCCGTCATCCCATCGATGATCGCAGTCCCTCATGAAGCTTTGTATGTAACGCCGCTTTTCTCATATATGAAGCATTTGCGCCTACGGCTAACGATATACGAAGTGCGTCTACAGTATACTCACCATGGATCGTGCCTCTGAGCAAACATTGAACTCTCACGAAGACGCGATCGAGTCAGCCCGGCAGCTAGCTTCATATCAAGGCTACAGCCTCGCAATCGAGCGGCGGACGAAAAACTCCGAGGATGTTGTAAGCTCTGTTCGTTTACGCTCCTCGAAGGCATTCAAATACACCCCTCACGATACCGGCACGCACCCCTCGAGGAAGAGGCGCACGAAAACTCGCAAAGAGTCGTGCCCTTTTCGACTTCTGATCGCCCGTGATGATCAAAACCGCTGGTCGATTGCGCCCTCACCAAATGCGGATGCGAGGGAGCATTCCCAAGACCCGGACAAGTTTGAATCGTTTGCCGCCGACCGAGGGAAGATTGTGAGAAATGCGGCCTTCACTCTCACTCAGTGGAACTCTCGCATGAAGATCGTTCAGATCCTTGCAGGCCTCCGACAGACAAAGGATCATGATACTTGGCACTTGAGGGGCCAGGATATCGCCAACTTCCTTCGAGCTCACGATTGAGCTAGGCTTGGGGGACGAACCTTCGATTGAGTGGCTCATTGATGAGCTTCGCGATAATTCAAATTTTGTCTCAGCCTCTTGCACCGATGATGATGATGATGGCCGGATGCAATGCCTCTTCATCGCTCCACGAAGCGGCATTGATATTCTGCATCCGGACGTACTGCAGTTTGACTGCACGTACAAAACCAACAAGCTCAAAATGCCTCTTCTGAACATCAGCGGCATTGCGAACACGAGGAAAACATTCTCGGTTGCTGCTGTATTCTTACTCAAGAGGCCGGGAGCACCTACGCATGGGCTCTCAGTCAATTGCGCCAGCTGCTACATGATGAGGCTATTCCTGGCCCTCGCATTATTGCACGGATTGGGAGAAAGTGGCCATCAACGCTCTGAGCAAGATGGAGCCTTTCAATGAGTGTTCCTTACATATTTTCCGCTGGCATGTCAACTCCAACGTTCTTGCGAAGACGAAGGGGTATTTTGGCCCTGCAAGGAAGGGGCCAGACGGGAAGACAGTCTGTGATCCGTTTTCGTACTTCCTTCACGCATTCTCCCAACTAACTTACTCACCTACGATGCCAGTGTACGAGGTGCTGATCAATGAAAGCGGTCACGATGTGCTCGGCCCACGGCTGAATCCAGGTATTGAGACAGTAATTGACTGCGGCAGGGGGCCAACCATCAATTTGAAATTCCTGAAGTCGCTCTTCGTACAATGCACACTGGCACCGTAGGTGCGTAAGTTAGTTGAGAGAATGCGTGAAGTAAGTCCGAACAGGGGATCACGGACTATCTTCCCGTCTGGCCCCTTCCTTGCAGGGCCAAAATACCCCTTCGTCTTCGCAAGAACGTTGGAGTTGACATGCCAGCGGCAAATGTGTAAGGGACACTCATTGAAAGGCTCTATCTTGCTGAGCGTTGATGATCGCTTTCTCCCGATCCGTGCACATAATGCGAGGGCCAGGAATAGCCTCATCAGACTTTTGTTAGCGGACGGTTTGGTACTGACATGCTGGGTGTCTTGTACTCAGAGCTGAGGGGTAAAGTAGGTGAGAATGTTCTTTTCTTGATTATCAAGGAGTTAAGGTCGCTTCAGAAGCCCAGGCCCGGAGTCGCGATGCCTTCTTTGCCATGCGATTGCGGAATTAGCATTGGTCTGGGCCTCCCTTGTTGGTCTGGGCCTCCCTTGTCGGCATCGCCTCTTCCAGTACCAGGAACAAGACATTTTAATCCCTCTTGAAGCCGTAGATAGATCGATTCTGGTGGCTCGACCGGACGCGGCTTTTGACCGGAGATGATAGACCCCTAATATATGTACCTCATATGGAATATATATATGTACCTATGTAGGTATGTACTCCGTACTCCGTAAAATTTTGCCAGAAGCATACATTTTGCGTCAATAATTCCTTGTGTTTATTAATAAATAAGGTTCTACCAAATATGTACATATGTTCCTCTTATTCTGCGATCTTTATCTGTAAGTACGGAGTACTGGATCGCAGTTTACAACAGCCCGATTGCATTCTTGAGCCAGCGGAAAGCTTCAATTCTGCTACATACTATAATGGTAGATTATTGTACACTATGTGCAATGCCTGGCCATAGTACTCCTTCTCTCCGTTCTCAGTGCCGCATGCACATAACGCGAACATTTCAGAGGCGGTCTTTGCAGTCCCCATGACTGATATCGGCGCCTGGTCCCCGAGGATCGAAGGCTTGAACGTGAGTTCCAGCAACCTCGCTAAAGCATGTAGACTTTTCGCTGACCAAGTTCGACTGGGCTTCGTCATCTGCACCAGCCAACGCCATGCCGGCTAGGGTTCTAGTCAATCCGAAGAGGACAACGACAATATACAGAAGCAGAAGGCCCGTAGAAATCAGCGCCTCTTGAGCCAAGCTGTTCCTAAGCCAATTGGTAACTTTGTTAACAGCTCCAGACACTTCATCCGTAGTGACTGAGGATGGAGATGCAAGAAAGTTCGTGAGGCCTGATACGCCAGATCCACTGGCCTGAGCTCCCGCACTGTATATATCGGTCTCGAATAATGGAAATTCCACATGTGCATGGTTGTGAACCCAAGTGAGTCCCTTCTGGACACTTTCAATCTTGATGCCAATAACACAGTGCAGGACAGCTGTGATTGGAGCGAGTAGGATTGTGCCATTAAAGACTGTCTCCAAGCCTTTTTGCACGCCATCGACAAACACATTTATGGTGTTATTGACGGCATCAGTAGCATTCACAACGTACCCAAGAATGTCCTTATTGATATCATCATTCAGACCCTTGATAACACCGTTGGCATCCGTTGCCCACTGGGTGGACGCCTGTTCCAATTTGGACACGACGTTGTCGGCGTACGCACCAATTTCACCTGTGAGCTCAGGAACTTCTTTTTGAATGACATTGAGTATAATGTATTGACAGAAACATGAGAAGAATCCTGCCATGGCGAGAGACAAGACGAAGATGGCAGGGGTCGAAGTGGCGTAAGCAACACACCACCGAACAAGGACGCGCCGCCTCCCCTTCCACCTGGAAGCTAATTTGATACCGCAAGTCGCGGTAAAAGATCTAGATGCAATGTACACCACATCCATAGAGTCGTATTTGTGCGTCTCTATGAGCCTAGCATTTCTTTCTTGTCGTCGCCATCTTCGAATTTCCATCCAGGCCATTGGGGCAATGGCAGCAACAGCAAGTGCCGACAGAATTACCACAAAGGTAATTCTGGCTTTTTGAATCAACTTGAACAGCTTGTCAAAGAAGCTGCTCAGTTTTTCGTTATCGGAACAGAAAGTCAATTGCTGTTTCTGGGCGAGGGGGAACATCTGCTTGTCGAATTTATATCCGCCATAGCTTTGGTCCATGGCCTTCCTGGCGATGTTGAACGGCATCGAGATGGCCTGCCTCGTCAAATTCTGAACTTCTTCGAAATTTGGCAATTTCTCGTTCAGCTGCTGCACGTCCCGAACGAAATCAGTCGCGCTGATGTTGATGCCTTTCAAGTCGTTGAGTGGTCGGGTAAAGTCAACCCGCGGTATGTCGGGAGTGAATTTCCCAAATATCGAGTCTTGCACCCCTTTAGTGATACCGTTGATGCCCTTTTCAAGTCCTCCTGCGATGTCTTTGATCTCTATAGTGGCCTTATCGACTATCTTGTTGATAGCAGCGGTGACATCTTTTGTGACGGACGCTGCCACATCTAAGCTCGCGTGGACCAAAGCCGTTATCAAGCACACGTATGTGGCAGTAAGAAAGTTGATGTAGAAGATGATCATTTCTTCGACGCCGAGCATTATCAGATCCAGCATCTTAACCATGGCATGCACAGCTTTTTCAATGCCGGATCCTGCCAGATTGTTGACACCAAGTGAGAGATAGTGTGGCATAGATGCCATGGCACTGCCTATGTCCTCGACCTTTGTGCAAGCGGACAAAGCACGGGTTCTAGCATCTCCGATATTGTCATCTAGCTGCGCCAACAGCAAGACGATGCGAACGAGGACTAGAATAAGAAGAACTGTCCACCTATTCAGCCATGTTTGGGATAAACGGGACCGTAACCCTAGATACGGCGTAACAGAAAAGGCCTGATTTCGCGTCTTGGCCGGATTTGCGATCCCATCTGTGTCGACTGAGACCGAGTCAAACGAGTGAGGCACATCTGGACATGACTGTGGCTGTATTCGATTCCGTGAAGACATTGAGACTTTTCAAATGAGGTCGGTAGCTCGAATTTTCCCAATTGGCTAGTTTTGTAGACTTGCCGTTGTTTAATCGTTGAGAGGATACAATAATCCAAGACTTTCCGGTATACTCGACGGTAGTGAAGAACAATCAGGATGGGTCGAGGAAAGGTGCCTTGTAAGTCAAGTCAAGTAGAGGTATGCACAAATGTAGATGGCGAGCACCTGAGCTTCAGAATAGAGTACCAGCCCTTTCACGTATTAGGGTGTGGAATTATACTTGTGATATGAAAGGTGTATCAAAGACTGCGCAAGTTATGGTGCTCTTCTTCACGATAGCTACAGCTTGACGGGCGGGCATGTGGTGGGAGCTCTTTAATGGGGGTTCTGTAGTATAAGTTGGAAAGTTTGTGACGTAGCACACACAGACTCATGCGCCTGCAAGCCTGGCGCTTAGACAACCCAGCAGATCATCCTCACTCATTGCTCTCGTTATTAACGTTGATCCAATAGATGAATAGCGATTCGCGACTCCAAACAAGCAGTCCGCCCTGACCAGTGACTCCTGACTGTTCATGCAGCTTGAGCGTCTAAAGTGGGGCGCGGAGGGACTTAAGCGCCAACTTGTTTGAGGAAGAATAAAGAGTGTCCAGTCGAGTCGAAGCATCTGTGTTCACTTTCTCGCTCAGCGCCTACCTATAGACGAATAGGCTTTGTTGACGTTTGGCTGAATGTTGCGAGTCTGATACGTTCGGTCTAGGTAGATGCATTGTTGTAACATATTTGCATCATTGTTAGCAGCGATTGAGTACCTACCTAGGGAGCGAACAATGTAGGTACCTATTGTTCCCAATTGTCCATTATCCTATTGTCCACTACATACCTCGTAGAAGAAGCACTCCGCATGTACATTGTAGAGAGAGCGTGCTCGCAGACCACGTCTCACAAAGATTTCGTCTCTGAATCCCGCACTATAGCTTTAAGCCGGTTTTCTGCCAGCTTAGTGTTCTGGCCTTTTGGGCGGATCAGTAGGGATATCCGATTCTCAAAATGCCGTGACGCGAAGCTGTGCCACTGCGCGCCAAGAATAGGCAAAAGTGAAATGCGTGAAAAAGTAGGTCACCTGATGTGTGAAAAAAAAAAGATCACGTGATAGTTTAATTTTTGAGGATACCGACCAATGGGAAGAGGAGTAGGCAGGAAGGCTCCACACCATACCCTCATATGTGAACTGAAAACTCGAG
>SRQH01000234.1:0-37712 GCA_018360345.1 Claviceps sp. LM84 group G4 | reverse complement strand
ACCCCCCCCCCCCCCCTTAACTTTGGATAAACGTGTTCTTTTTGGGAAACGGGTCCACGCCTCGCCTAGGTTAGGTAGGTCTCTTTCCCCTTATCTCCCCCTCTCCATCTACTTCTAGTCATTGGAATTTTGGATCAGATAAATGTTTAGGATCGGAGGCTACATACATACCAAGCATCCCGCTGCAGTGCCGAAATCTCGATGCGCTAGAATAAGTCCGTGCCGTACCGCATGATGTACCACGGTCCACGGAGGGCCGGATGTGTAGTTTGCGGACTCTCCCGCACGGAGCACGGCCCTCTAACCCTCATTTAGTCCTTGCTCATCCTGAGCTTTCTACTCTGCAGAGAAACATCTCTTGGGCTGCTCGGTTTGGCCTCGCTTACTCGCGCTCGCTGGCCCAATAAGAATTAACCTTGAAGAACCCCGGACGGGCCACGGCTGATCCCTTGGTTCACCGTTCTACATATATATGTACCTACCTACCTCCATGTATGATGTATGTATGTACGTTTGTAAGCGGATACGGAGTACAGATGTACGGAGTAGGGGAACCAGATCGCAAGGACCAGCCCCCGTGGGGGTTGATCCGGCGTTACAAGGGTTGACTTCTACATACCAAGTGATGTATAAGTAGGGGGGCACATACTGGCGCGACTCACGAGTAACAATTGTTGAACATCCACGCAGTTATGCTACTATGTACATACTGGAACCTGGACGCACACGATAAACACACCGATGGACACAATTGAAAAAGGCGTAATGTGTTGTGCTGTGATGTGCTCGGTCGGTATGTACCTACTCGCAGATGAACATGTCACATTCCTACGCTGCAGACTGCAGTGTTACATAGACTGTTTTGCGTTTTTCCCCGATGGCATCCATACGCGTCAGGACCGCGTGGATAAACTCTAAAATATTGAACCCTGAACCGTGGCAATGCATTACATGGCTGTCTGTTAGACTGTTTCAGAAAATAAACGACAGCCGGGGCCGGGGTCCATATGAGGTATGTATACGTAATTTTACGGGCAAGGGAATGGGTTAAAAGTTAAAACGGTCTCTTGACTTGTCTCTCTTGACTCTTGAGAGGAATCGGTTACCGGAAGACCGGAAGAACTTCCGGATGAATTGGCCCATGATCCTGTCCCCTCTAGGTATATATCACAGTATGCACTCTGTGTAATAAGTGCCGGCCTTTGAGTGAGTTTCACGTTCGTCAGAAAGGTAGGTACATAGAATAAAAAATTATGGTGGAAGCGTTCGCCTGTTCCCCATCTTCTGTTATTAACTTCAGGAGTTTTTGAAGAGTTCATTCTCGATCATGTATGTATGTCAAACACTCCACGAAACCTAGTTTGGTAAGCCCGCGAGACGGCTCGTCCCGGTAAGCCCGCTCACCGTTCATGGCCTAGGATCCCATTCCATGTCCGACTTGGTTTCATCTGCCGGACCCTTCACACAAGAGAGGAGGAAGCCCCTGGGAAGCGGGAAACGGGTGCGATGCCATCATGCCATCGGGAGACGGGTAAGAGAACAACGTCGGCCTGTTCGCACTCCAGTTCTCGGCTTCAGTAGAGTATCTTGACTGTCTGCTGTCTATGTGTGAAGATCACGTTGTGTGGAAGACAGTAGAGATCGCTCGCGAGTCGCCGCTCGCAGGGACTCCAGAGTCGCGGAATTTTGCTTCAATGTTGTCTTTCAATTGACGTTGTCTTTTTACTCGGCTGCTGCGGTGTTACGTGATTACTTGACTCGATTATGCTTTCACGTTCTTGTTCCATGTTATACACCGCATGTTTCATGGCTTTGCTATCCAATCGCGTATCCTGCCCGGGACATGCGGTCATGTAAACGGAGAAATAAGTCCGTTCGGGTCAGGATTACGAGAATGGAGATAACGCCAGCTCTGGACAGAGTACTGGTTTGTTTCCTTGGGAAATCACAAATGCTGTCGGCTTTGCTGTTGGGCCGTTGTCAACATCCTGTATTAATATGCCCTCATAACCCCAGACAACAGCGGACCTGTGACATCCCCCTATCAGGGATCGTTTCCCACCGCCTCAAATCCAGCACCCGATTTTGGTCCATTAGACAGACCGGAAATAGACCCTACCACCCCCAAATCTGTCTCGAGGAAACAAATCTGTGTCAACGACAGGGCCCATCAGTCATCAGGATTCAGAGATTCATGCTCCACGATCATCATGGCCACCGCAAATCTAGAAAAATTGCAACTCGCTGATGACTTCGCCGTCTACGCAAACTCAGGCGCCGAATTCGAGACCCAGTTCCTCTACAAAGAGATCTTCGGAGACAACTGCTACGACACAGGCCCTCTCCCCGAAGACGCAGTTATCATCGATGCAGGCGCCAACATCGGCATGTTCAGCCTATACATCAAGCGGCAGTGCCCCGGGGCGCGCATCACGGCCTTTGAGCCCGCGCCCGATACGGCGGCGGCACTGAGGCTCAATCTGGCGCTGCATGAGGTGCATGGAGTCGAGGTACACGAGTGCGCGCTGGGAAGCCAGGACTGTGAGATGAAGTTGACGTACTTTCCCAATATGCCGGGAAACTCGACACTGCATGGCGATGATGAGCCGGCCATCTTTGCGGGAGAGGTCGGGCGCGCGCATCCGGTGGCGCGGCTGCGGGAGGAACGGCGGGAGGTGCCGGTGCCGGTGCGGCGGCTATCGAATGTCTTGCGACTGATGCCGGGACTAGTGCGCGTGGATCTGCTCAAGATCGACGTCGAAGGCGCCGAACTAGACGTGCTACGGGGACTAGACGATGATCATTGGGAGGTAGTGCGCCGTATCGTCATGGAGGTGGGCGACGAACACGGCGATCTGGCGGCCGCCGAGACTCTGCTGCGGCGACGCGGCTTCGAGGTCGTGAGCGAGCGAGCGCCGTGGGCGCCCGAGACGTTGCCCATGTATACCTTGATGGCGCGAAGGCGATGAGGCGATGAGGCGGCGACGGAGGCGTCCAGATACAATAAGGCATGACAGAGGAGACAGAGTGAGGAGGGTGAAACAGGCGAGCAACAATCTGAGGACGATGAGACTTGAGATTGGTGGTGACAGACCGTATACTGGCAGGTATTACAATCTAAAAGCACAAAGTAACCAGATGTAATAAGCCCCTGTAAAATCTCGAATAAATCCCTTCGTCCACCGCAGCATGTGTCGTTCGTCCACAGCATAATAATTGAGCCGCAGCAACCGCCCAGAGCATGACTCCCTGTACAAAACTTACTCTTTCTTCGCCGTACGTCGTGCCGCTGCAATATCGTAAAAGATGCTCCCGTCATAAATGCCACGAACGTCCTCTTTCTTCATCTTGCCGTCTGCGGGCCACAGAAGATAGTACGTGGCAGCCCCTGTGTCGTAGCGAAATGAGTTAGCCCTCCCTTGAGTCTTGACGTGACTTGACTTGGATTGATACAATTTGCCTAGACTCAACATGGCTTCAATCGATGCGACTTGAGAAAAGAATGGAGATGTCGTCGCTTATAACTTCATTTCATCCTTCATCCTAGAACATCATTCGTAACTCACATTCCAAGAACGCAGCACTTGCGCCAACCGGATCCGCAAACACCCTCTGCCCGCTCAGCAGGCTCCGCACATTCCCCCACGTCATATACTCGTTGCCGCCGGCGTACTTGGCAAAAGTGTCCTCAAACTTCTGTGGCGCGAACCGGCCCTCGTTGTCATACGTGCCGCTGTCGCTGCCGTGCTTGGCCCGGTGGATGCTGCCCAGGTAGATCCGGAAGAAAGGATCGGGTAGGTACGCCGGCATGGTTCGGTACATGGTGGGATAAGAGAAGCTGGCGTGGATAATGATCATAGCGAGCACGGAAAGCACCAGGTTGAAACCGATGGCGTAGAAGCCTCGGAAGGTATCCAAAGGCCAGATGATGCCGTCGCGGTCGCGGTCGAAGAATTCGCAGTGTTGTTGAAGAACCTGAGGATGGATCGAGATTAGCTGGTTACCAAGCTCGTCCACGTCTTTCCCTTTGCTGCGAATAGTGACACCTTTCCCCCATTTCATCTGGTTAAGTGTCTTTCCGAGACCTACACTTTGGTGCTGGTGCCGCTCAGCCCAGTTGTTCTTGTTGGTTCCCTGTGGATGATCATGCGTGGCGGCCAGATTGGCTCGCGCCGTTCCTGCGTCATGTTAGCCGTGTGACATGGCCCACGATTGCCCGTTACTCTTCCTCTTATCCCTCTCATTTTACACAAACATATGTTTATATGTGCGGATGCCTTTTTTCTTAAGGGTATGTAGGTAATTCAGAGCTCGTACCGATGTCTGGCAGCGGTCGCCCGTCATCTGGCTGTGAGTACAGCGGCCGCTCTACTGTAACGGGCACGTCGGGAATCTCCGATTGGAAGGTTGGCCGCGGGCGCGGCTTGCCTGATCCGGCGGTAATTGGGTCCATTGTCAAGAAAGGTGGTTGAATGAAGGAGAAAACTCAAGAAGATTGTTTTGAAACGCAAGCAAAAAGAAGTCGTGGTTACGAAGTAAACTTGACCAAGAAGAGCTGAAGCGCAGCCGAAAAGGTTACGGTGCATGAGCAGTAATCAGGAAAGTAACCACGGGAAGAAATGACATGTGTCTTATTATCTTATATCGCTCTTTCCTTGTGGACCGTGTCATGTGTCATCGCCTGCCTCATGCTGCATGCATGATGAGCTGCGTACGCGAGTGACGTCACTGCATCGCAATCAACGTCAAGATTCCGGAATGGGCTCATGTTGCCTGAACGTGGAGCACAACGTAAAAATGCACGTGATACAGCGGTGAACATCGCAATTATGCGAACCTGTTGCAAGGAGTCCAAAGGTGAGCGATAATCAGGCAGTTCTCTCGCAACGTAAGCATTGGCTCTTTGACGCCGCCTCCAAGCGCCTCAAACAAAGTGCCGATCTCCGTGGGAGCGAGGCCAAGCGCCAGACGATACTATCCTCTCACAAACGTTTCCACCTGTGCTTGATGCCATTGCTGTCCTGAACAACACGTAATCGTTTGTGGCGCAACGTCTTTGCCTTTTCTACGACCGGTAAAATTATTCAGTCTGGGGGCCTTTCCTTGGCAGCGGTACAACCCCAACAACAGTCTTCTTCTTTCCACAATTGTCGTGCGGCATTTCAATGTAGCACTTCAGAAGTTCGCGCGTGAATTCAGGAACATCTCTCGTAACATCTTCCAGATGCTCTTCGACCCCAGCCGCCCAGGGACGTTGCTCCAATTTTGCTCTCATCTGTACAACGACGCTTTTCCGAATGGCGTTGGACGAGCAAAACTTAAAGGCATAGACTCGGGGAATGATGTCGAGAATGATTGTATCCATCCCCGTAGATGCAAGATGTAAGGTGAACTTGTCACTTGCAAGTCGACTGAGCCCGTCGACCAAGTACATGTCACCCAGTTCCATCATTCGCGCATGCAGTGTCACGTGGTCTCCTGGTACCAGTCCGAGTTCATCTTCGACGTCAGGATCGGCGTTTTCTCTGGTTTCTTGCACCGATAGGCAGTCGTTCGCATTGAAATCAGCGTAATCGCCCGTGTAGATGTAGTCCAGCATTCGTCCGATCAGCACAGGAGAGGTCTCCTTGATTTCGAACACGCCGGAAGCAGCCTCCTACTGGTGCATGAGCGGCGGAAAAGGTGACTGGCTTGGACTCGGCTCGTGACTTCAATTACCTTCCATGGGCCAAGACATGCCGTGCAAATTACTGAAGAACGCAAGCACACAACGTTTCGGTGTGCTGGAAAGCGTGTTTTTCCACATACGATCTCGAGATCACAAAACTTTCCATCATTGCGGTCTCTTGGCACGCTCGTGTCAGCAGGATATGTCGCGGCTCACTTTGTCCGGGGTTTTATCACTTACTTTGCGATCGCCTCGAGAACCTTTTCTGAATACTTCCGTTTTTGCTTACGTTTCTCCATCTGTACCTAATTACGACTT
Organism: Claviceps sp. LM84 group G4; assembly: GCA_018360345.1. NCBI lineage: Eukaryota > Fungi > Ascomycota > Sordariomycetes > Hypocreales > Clavicipitaceae > Claviceps > Claviceps sp. LM84 group G4. Next base: position 31,726 of record SRQH01000234.1, on the reverse strand, counting down.
CTTTAACTCCGTAGAATAAAGCGATATGAATAGTGAAATTTGACCAGAAACTAAAGAGGAAGTGAAGAAACAACAAACAGAAGCACCCTGTCTCTGTCACATCTCGCTCGTGCAAAATGAAGAAACACACGGTTCGTGCACAGAAGCTTGGTACAGCTGCCTTTTGTAGGTGTTGAAACCGCTCTACTACCAATAGTCGCAGCCGTCTCAGACAAGATATAGCACGGAGGTTTCAGTGTGAGACCGATCGCACATGAGTGGAGTGTGGGATGCGATCGGCTTATCAGTCCAAAACCACGAGCTCGGAGCCACTGTTGTAGGTACGTATGTAGCTCGATCCCATCTTTCTCCTTCTGGAAGATGGACAAGCCAACCAAGAAGATTGAATACAGCCTCGTTTGTGTTTCGTTTCTGCATGCATAAAGTACTACTTCGCTGGCATGGACTCGCTGGCGTGCCAACAGCACAAGTTCATAGCAATGCGACTGTTAATTGAGATGTAGGCTTGCGCAAAAAGAAGCGAATGCCGAGATCCAACTGGTACCTATTTAGGAAAGTGACAGGAAGTCTGCGCGATCAATGAGCCCACCTGCATCAACACATCGCTACTGACAAGGCGTAGATAGTCACTCGCTCGATGATATATGTAGCATTCCAAAGCTCCAGCGAAGGAAGGCCAAGACTCACCCCAAAAAGCTGCCAAACTCGGTGATCGGTCCAGCTGCCCACGTGATGCTGCATGCAAAGATGATGGAGCTGGGCGATATCGATCTGGTCGCATGACTCAGTCGACATGCAAGTGAGAAATTCGAGACGCTTCTCGCACCTGAGACCACGCGGAATCTTCTTGCCGATATCATCCCAGAAGTCTATGCCCTGGAATTTGATTCGTCCACAATTCGGAACATCATCGTTCACAGCCTAAGCAAGAAATTGCGTTCACCACCACTAACGCTTACAGATAAACATAAATCAAGAACCATTCACTGCCCCCAGAAAGATTTGAGAAATATGCGCTCCTCCAAATTAGCGTCGAGCCTTATTGACCTGCACTGCGCGGGGTCCCCAGCGAAAGTTAACACCGTGATTAGGCGCGTTGCAATAGGACATGGTCATGTCGTTCGAAAATTCAGGCACAACTCTCAGCACCTCGGCCATCGTCTCCACGATGTCGGTCGCCAGTGGTGGTGGATACAATTTCTTCCTTAGGCTGTGAAGGATGATTTTCCGAATGGTTGTGGACGAATCAAATTTCAAGGCATAGACTGCTGGAACGATATCGACAAGAAGAGTCCGCGTGGTCTCACGCGCGAGAAGCGTCTCGAATTTCTTACTTGCATGTCGACTGAGTCCTGCGACCATATATATATCGCCCAGCTCCATCATCTTTGCATGCAGCATCACGTGAGCAGCTGGACTGAGTTTGGCGGCTTTGTGGGGTGATTCTTCACCTTCCTTCGCTGTAGCTTTGGAAGGCAACTCATCGTAAGTGCGTGTGTAAATGTAATCCAACATGCGTTCAACCAGCGCACTAGAGAATCCCTTGATTTCGTAGACAGTTCTGGTGCCCTCCTTGAGGGTGCGTGAGCGGCGAGAGTGCTAACAGGTATGCGGGGGGACTGTGACTCTGTAATTACCTTCCACGGACGAGGACATGCCTTCTCAATGACTGAAGAGCTTAAACAAACCACGATACGGTGGGCATTGAAGCGTCGTTTGCCGCAGACAATCTGTAGATCACACCATGATTTATCGTTGCGGCTCCTTGGCAGGCAGATGTTAGAGCTTAAAGGTGCCTGACTGCAGCGCTGGGTGCTGACTTGCGAATTTCGGCCACGTACTTTGCGAGCTTTCTCAAAATGTCGTCGCGATCCGTCTCCATTGTGCCTACTTCCATCGCAGGGTATATAGATAAGAGGGGGTATTACAAACGCGCGCACTCTTCTGTGCACATTGCAACAACTTCCACTCAGTATTAGTAACTTATAAGTGCAGAGTACTTATATATCTATGCTTGTCTCGGTTTCGGTGCGGGTTGGACTTTTCGTACATGGGCAGGTTTGTAGGTAACAAGTTTCCATTCACAAAGTTCACATCGGGCTTCAATCTGTGGGCGCTGAGAAAGTTTTTAAAGCGCTAGGCTAAGCGGTGTGCTAGGGCAGAACCTAGAAGTACAAGGTATGTACTACCTAACCTACCTAGGTATATAGGTACACACACCCATATCACGTGATGTAAATGGAAGCACCCCGATAAGTTGTGTGACGTGGCTGTTCGCTTCTTTGCAAGTTGCGACACTGCGAATCCCAACGGCTTTTTGGTTCTATCCAGCGTGACGATAGCGACGCCCCTCCCTCGAATAACGAAAGTACCTCAGCTCATCAACTCGCCAATTCATTGTCCATAGCCAGAAAGAGTGCACGCAAACTTATCCGACTCGTCGTGGATTTCCAACGTTACCCCAGTCGTACGCTCCCGATCAAATCGAAGACCCAGAGCTCTATGTCGAAAATGCAGAGGAAGAAGGCGTGTACAAATCGGCGCGTCGGTTGATCGAACGAGGCTTTCCAAAGAGATGAACAATTTGTCTCGCCGACCAACCGGCACGCTGGTTCGTACACGCCTTCTCCCTATGCACTCTCAAGATGGGGCTCTAGTTCTAGGATCCATTGGCAGCGTATCGCTCAAGATGAACAATTAGGAGAAGTACAACGTGTTTGGGAACATTCATTGAGTTATAATAGCCATCACCATGTTACGTCTGGCAGACAGTCCTTGAGTCTCGCGGAACGACGTTGCTACTGGATCCAAAACGGCCACGCTGTCAAGTCTTGAAGGGTTCCGACTCCCAAAAATAGCATTATGATGAATTCCACGGCCTCCCTCAAGCTCATCGAAGATACTGCGATGAATATGTTAACTGTTGGAGGACATGATGGAGCTCATGTGTAGGCTGATCGAGATTCGACCGATGACAACACAGAGTATGCCTTGCCTCGCCGTCTTCGAGCGGTGATCTAGTCTCGAACGGGTGATAGACTAAGTACCTTGAGTCAATTGACTCAGACTAACACATCAAAACTATATCGAATGTAATACGAAGCTAGTTCATCAGTGATCACAGTGAGTGATCCGGTTATGATGTGATTCTACTCCGTATAAATCTAGCCAGCGCAGCCCCGAGGTCGAGCCACAGGCTACAGCGATCGTAAGTAGTGCTGTACCAGGTGCAACACGACTGACTTACGAAAACGTCACACATCGCTGAACCTTTTATGGTACTATTATGAGCATTGCAGTAGCTAGAGCGTGCTGATAGCCTGGTCAAAGGCGGCTATTAAGGGCCCGTAAAGCTGATCTGGGTCTCTCAATGAAGTACCAAGAATCATTTCGCCATCCTGGTCTAGACAAAACAGGATGTCCCTGGTATTGGAACAACGCGGCTTCACCACATCCAAGGCCTTGGGAATCTCGTCCGTGAGATGCTCTAGAACTTTTGATGCATGGTGATGGTCAACTGATGTATCCGCTAAGGAGACCCCAGTCTAAGCACCATGCATCAAAATCAGTCCTCCTCAGACAGCTGTTCCTCTCCATCACTAGCGAGCTCGTTTGTCCACGCTTGGCACCTGCACAGCCACAGCAAAGCGTAAAAGAACGACTCGAGGTCATGACGGTAGGGCAGCGGAAGAATGTCCTAATAACGATTATTCTGCCAGAAGAATCGGAGTTGGTGGATCTCATACTCCGAGAGAACAGAAACACTCAACTGGCTCATACCGGCAACAGGCTGCGTGTCCCCGAGACCACTGCCGATGGAAAGACTTTTCTCCGAACCGCATTGATTAAAGCAGCTCATGAACCCAAAGCGTTCGCTCATCCCGGCAAGAACAAGACAATCAAGCTGCTTGGGAAAGACTACCAATCGGATGGTCCCAAGAAAGATGTCGGGCGGTACATCCGTAACTGCCACGCTTGCCGCCGAAATAACTTACAAGACTCCACGCAATAATACTATAATGCTTGATATGCGAGTGAACTAGTTACGTGCTGAGCTGTCGGGAAAGCTGGTGCAGCTTCTGGTCATTCTCAGCATCATGCAACGCCTTTTGAAGTGCGGTTGCTCGTTCCTCCTCTTGGTGCTTCGCCACCTCTTCGTGGCTAGGAGGCAGCCGCTCATTCTGCAAGTCAACCTTCCGGGCATCTTCGAATGTGCTGATAGCATTTTTGATGCCCTCAGCACCAAGCATAAGTGTACCGGCGGGAAGTCTGCCTCCAGAAACAGTCTTTAGCTCTGTGACTCGTTCCGATTCCTCTCGTAGTACCTGGAAGACGCGCGACATGCGACCAATGGCGAGGATTTTGTTCTTGATGGCCCTTCTCTTGAACTCGATTGAATAAGGATCGTCACCAGCCTGCGACGTTGTGAGAGAATATGGACTGGTGGATGATGGAGTCTCTTCCTCGAGTTCCTCTTCCGAGCATGTGTTCAGAATCGCAATCAGCATGTCCGTAATCTTCTCGCCCACGAATGGCAGAGACCATGTAAAGACGTCCATAAATTTGGGAAGACGGTAAGGGTGAGGTGTGCAGTTGAACTGACGAATGTTCATCACGTTGTTCTCGTATTTGAGCACAGCCGCTTTGTTGTTGTACTCATCGAGATAGTTTGGGGCTGAGAAAATGGTCATCACGCTGGGGAAGCCGGTCGTACGAGTCTTACGATACATTCGGTAGCCCGCGTCCTGTGCTTCGTGAGCGCGAATAATGGACAAGAGGTTGTTCCTTTCGAGAAAAGCGCATGCGGCGAAGTATGAGAAGAAATAGGAACAGCCTCGCACGGTGTTGTGCAGGAAGTAGTCGCTCGTCTTCTCTGCGCCAAAGTCTTCCAGTGGATCAGCCCATAGAACATCGCACATGAGACCTGTGGTAGGGGGTTCGCTGAAACGATTGATCTAGGGACAGAGGTCAGCACAGTGCTCAGGCCAGCTTTATGAGGGACATATAGTGAAAAGGGTCGAAAAAAAAAAACCCCCCAGACGCAGGATATTCGAAACTTCAAACACGTACAGTCCTTAGGTCATCCAGTGTATGCAGCTCGGGACTAAGACCGCCGTGAATGCACAGGAATTGCTTGTTCATGACCGCCGCCAATGGAAGGCTACAGAATGATTCCATGCATGCATCATACACAGTCTCAGAGTACTTGTGTTTGCACTCAAGCTTGAAGGTAAAGTAATTCGTCAAGTGACGACACTCGTGGTTACCTCGGAGCAGCCACAACGAATCGGGATAGTGAATCTTGAGGCACCACAGGTATAGGACACACTCAATGCTGAAGTAGCCTCTATCGACATAGTCTCCCAGGAAAAGATATCGCGTCTCTGCAGGGTCGCCACCGACTTCGAAAAGCTTCATCAGATCGTAGTACTGGCCGTGTACGTCGCCACAAACAGTGATCGGGGCGTCCATCTCGAGCAAGTTTGGCTCTGCTCGCAAGATCTCAGTGCCTTTTTGCAAAATCCATAGCGCTTGCTCCTCGGTAAGGCGCCCTTCGCGGTAGAAATGTTGCTTCAGAAATGCGATGTTGGGTTTGGTTTGAGATTCGTCATCAAAGAACTGTTCATCTGTCGGTTTGGTCATGGCGGGTGATTGGACATCTGCGACCTAATTGTCAGTCTCTTCGTCACATGTCCATGACGGCTTGCTTGACCAGCCATCCGCAAGAAAACGCCGTCTCAATTAACGTGAACTAACCTTTGCATACTCTCTCCAAGGTGCTCACTTGTGTCCCGTCCTCCATGGTATGAATGGTGAAGTCGATTTCCGGGACAGGCTTCTTCGTCAGGATTGCGCGACTGGCATTGTCGACTTGTTGAGTTCGACGCAGCTTCTCGGGCGAGGGCGAGCTGTCTTGCTCCATGGCGGGTGAATATGAAAGTAGATGGGAATGACGGAGAGATGTTCAAAAGTATACTCGTCGAATATGTGCATCAAAGAGTTATCTGGCCACTGGCTTGTGCTTGTATATACTCCTATACCCTGCGACAAGCTATTGAGGAAGATTCTTGACGAGTCGACGCGACCAAAGTACGAGGGTCTTGGAACGTTGATGTCAGGCGGCGGTGGCGGTGAGGCTCGACTCAGGAGAAAGGCCGTGGACGAGGCTGAATAGATATGTAGGTAACAACTGAAGCCAAATAGTAATCATGGACCGATAGAAACATCTACCCCACAAATACTCATTTACATAGGATCTAACTGCTCCAAACGTTAACGAATACAAGGATTCTGTGGGAAGTGGGATGGTAACGTGGACCGACAGTCTACAGATATGTAGATCTATGTGTCCTACAAACAATCTTTGCGGGAATCTACATAACTGCTTCAAATGAACACCAGAACGCTGATGTGAAACAACTATGTTGATCAATGATGCTGAGGAGCTGTCTCCTGACTAGCAAAACAGTACCCAGAACACCATAAGAAAAATCGCCAAGAGGCAATCCTTGCGGGTTCCTCCCAAGGTAATCGTAGAAATCAACAAGCTCAGTAACAGTATCTCAGATCTCTGTTCTTGAATCGAAGATGTCGGACCAATCCCGGTTAAAAGTTCACATGTACTCCGTAATCGTATGTGAGAAAGAGTTGTTTCTCCCTTTCTTGACTTCAGAACAACGAGAACCAGTAACTCCAAGTCTTCACACCCTTTGGATGAACAAATTGATCGCGTGGCAAAATATCAATCTGAATGTCCAGATTTAATCATCGGAAGGTGCCCGAACAATATCATCTTGAGTCGAGAACGAGAAAGAATGATGATTGAATCAGGATAGAGAATACTAGGTACCTAGGTAGGTGTCTAGACCTGCCCGACCTATTATTATTACGAGTTGGTCGAAAACGGGGCCGACCTCGGAGATCAGCTGCTCGGATAGCTCGGTATCGCAGGGTATAAATAGGGGCGCCCATTCTTTTGTGCAACACTGGGCCTTGCATCCTTGCTAGCGTCATCTTCTCACAGTTACCTCGTCAGCCAATCATCATTCGCCCGTGTTGGATGTTTCATGAGGAGTTTTCCTCTATAAATTCCTTCATTCCCAGGTTCACTTTGAGAACGCTGCGGGGGCCAGAAGCGATGGTAAGTTGGTAACCAGTCCTAAGTCCTAACCATTCCTACAGTCTGAGCGCCTCGCGTTGTCGAGAATTGCGATTCTCAAAACATGGTGTATTCGACCATTTGGTGAATATGGTACATACTACAGAGTACATACGGAGTACCTACAAGCTAAGATGATTACTGCTAGGCTGAAGATGGGAAAGCCTCACTCTTCTCCAGCTCATTCTTATGACTACCTATGTACATACTGATGCAATATCAGTACCGCGTGCTCCAGCTCAAATTGCGTTGAAACAATATTTCTCGGTGCGCCATTCTACATACCTATGTAGATGTAATATGTAGTACAACTCAGCGTTCCAGCGTGAACATCATCATCGCTTGTTGCCCAACCCCATCGCGCCACCCTTGTGACAAATTAGGCATTTGGACTGTAATGGCGCGAGCGGCACTGTCTTGTCATTTCCACAGCTTCCACAGTGACCCAGAATCGGCGCGTCCACATAGGACTTGAGAAGGTCGCGAGTGAATCTAGGCACATCTCTCGTAACACTCCCTAACGACCCATTAACGTCAGCCGCCAGGGGCAATTGCGCCAGTCTCTCCCTCATTAAACCAATGATACTGTTCCGAATACCGTTGGCCGAGTTGGAGTCCAAGGTATAGACTTCCGGAATGATGTCGATAAGAATATTCGTTGTCGTCTTTGATTTGAGAAGTTTCATGAATCTTGCACTTGCAAGTTGAACGAGCCCTTCAACTAGGTACATATCCCCTAGCTCCATCATCTTCACATGCAGCATCACTTGGGGAGCTGGCCCAACTTTGGCAACCTTTTGAGATGGTTCCTGGCCTTCTTCCGCAGCACCTTTCGAAGATAACTCATCGTAGTCGCTCGTGTAAATGTAGTCTAGCATTCGTTCGACCAGCGATTCAGAACAATCCTTGATTTCGTAAACGCCACAGGCGCCTTCCTATAGATGCGTGAGCGACAGGAGTAGTGAATTAGCCGTGGACCGTAGGTTTTGTGATTGTCACTTTACCTTCCACGGGCCAAGACATGCTGCCCGAATTACTGAAGAATATGAACAGACGACGACCCGATGCACTGGGAAGCGAGCCTCGCCACAGACAATCTCAAGGTCGCAGAATGCTTTATCACGGCGGTCTCTTGACAGACGGATGTCAGTATAATCCTGCGGCTGGGGCTCAGCCATGGGATTGCTCACTTCTGACTTACTTTGCAATCGCCTTGAGAACGTTTTCGGAATGCTTCTGTACGTGCCTTTTCGCAGGTGTTCGGTCCATGATTACGTAGTTCCAATCTTTGTTACAGCGCTGGGCTTATTCAAGATGCAGCACTAAGAATGACGAGTAATTATCGACGAATTCGTGCCACCTTGTCATTCAAAATGCCTTGAGAGTTGAGATGCAAATGCTGCTTCACAAAAATCGGTCGGGTTCTGCCACCTCGAGGAGTCGAGCTGCCACTGCTCAGCGGCTGGCTGGCGGCTGTAGCTTCACTCTCGCAAATTAGGCTGTCGCTTGTAGCCATCGATTTTGTGGCATTACGAGCATATTTCGTGATGTAACAACAGCAGTCGCGTGGAAAGAAGTTTCGAGCATCGCTTGTCGCCCATGGAAAGTCTAATGATATCCCGCGACGGCAGTCTTTTCCAGCAGCCATCCTGTGATTTCGGCAGCCTCACAGATTGAAATGCTCGCATGCAGCAGACAGCTTGTCAAACATGCTGAGATGATGCACGACGGGTGCTCTTGCAAACCTTTAACCAGCACGCCACCCAGCCCTATGATGTCCTCGCGATGCGGCGATTACGACGCGTTGAGCTCTCGAGCATGTCGTTTTTTTTGGGACCATCTGCCACGGCACGTCCTCGCCTTGTGAAAAAGCGACGGCAGATGAAAATTCCTTGCAAGTTGCAACTATATGTATTGTGATTCGTATGTACTCCGTACCACACAACATGGGTAACACGGAGATGTGGCTGACGATGACTAATCATATCGAGCAATGGTGGAAAGAAAGTTGAAAGTTCTACTCCGTACATACACCGTACACACATACCCTCGATCCCGGTGATGAGGGGCTAGGATGTTGCCTATGGGCATCTCTTCCAAGTTCCGTCGAGTTAGGTGAGGCGTACAGGTATCTAATATGCAACTGCTGACCTTTGCTGACGTCTGTATTACAGGACAGCTTTATCGTATCTGCGGCATCTACGACTGCCGCGGTGACTTTGCCCGATTTGTTGCAACGGCCACGTCCTCAGCTTGATGCATTTGGGGAGAAGGCATAGGGCTACCGCAGATACTCCCGAGTCGTTCTCATCCTCATCTGTTGGTCCCGAAGAGTCTGGTGTCTATTCTAGTACGGACCAGCCACGGACAGCATTTCACGGGCTTTGTACAAGTCAGTCACGCCAATATCTCTGCGATATCCGACCGGGTTTTATCTTCGACGAGGACCCAAGCCGCAACACTTCCTTGGAATGCCTGTCTCGAGGAAGCATTCCGAAGGATGAACCATTCTTTAAAAGATTGGTCTTGATCGCGCATCCATGAGAATGATCCTTGACAAGTTGTTCGACGGCCAAAAACAAATATATATATATATATATAATATTTTTGGCTAGTAACAGCGTAGACGACGGTGAACTGCGTCTCTGACTTCGTATCCCGAGTTTAGAATCCGATACAGTGTCTTTGTACATACGTCGTTATTGCTGGCGTTGTCAGATACTAGGCAGCCTATGATGTCTTCCATATTCCACTAGACAACAATCTCGCAAAGAGCTTCCGCGAGGTTTTGGCCCGCATGAATGTCGGGTTGCTCCCGTAACGCGATTAGTAAATCGCCGAATCGAGATTGCAGTCTCGACCAGCATATACGCCACAATCGCCCTCCTATACATGCGTGAGCGAAAGGAGTGCCGAATTGGCGTGGATTTGGTACATGATGAATCACAATCAATGGGCCACGACATGCTGGAATTAATGAAGAATATGAACAGACAACGACTCGGTGGGCTGAGAAGCGACTTTCGCCGCAGACGATCTCAAGAGGCACAGAATTCTCCGTGGTTGCAATCCTTTGGCGGACTGGTGTTCAATGCATGACATGCGCTGCAGATCGAGTAGTAGAGTGCTCTCTTACTTCGCGATCGCCTCAAGAAGCTTTCCGAATGCATCCTTTCGCACCGGCCTCAAAACCAACGGGTATAGCCCACGCATTGTTCCAAGCCCAGATGTAGCAGGTGAAAATACTCGTGTGCAGAAAATGCTGTGGCCAAACGGTCTGAGATGACGCTTTCAGGCGCACGCCAGCCAACATGAACGGACCCACGAGGCCTCAAGATTTGGCGGCTTCGAGGCGTCACAATATAGTCTCTCAATCATTTTCTTGGGAACCATACGCTAGACGACACTTCTACAAAATCATGACATCGACAGCGACGCACAGCGCTCGGCAGCGTCGCTTTGCGAAAAAAATCATGGCAGGCCAGTGTTTCTAGCGATTATCTGGATGGATGGGGTCACACTTTCACTCGATGTTGTGGCAGACTGTAACGCGAGTGGCCAATTTTTTCGTCTTTTGATATGTAGCAGGCATGACTCGCGACTCGCGAGTGATCATGTTCCCCCCCCCAGTGTGCAGGTAGACACTGATATCGCGCGGAGCTCACACGTTGCATTCGGTTGTAAGCGCGGACCATCGTAGGAGCGAGGCCAAACAACAACACGATGCTTGATTCCTAAGCGCAACGGTTCTCAGTGCTCGATCCTAAACCAATCTAAACAACATCACTCATAATTATCGGTTTCGCAGCACGATGACCAAGACTTGGCCTAGTCGCAGGTACTCAACTCCAACGCGCCGCCCCTATTACAAAGTAGGCATTTCCGCTGCAATGGCTTGATCGGAACTGTCTTTTCTACTCCGCACGTCAGACAGTGACCTAGAACAGGCGCATCGATAAAGGAATCGAGGAGTTGGTGAATGAAGACAGGCACATCTGTCATCGCTTGCTCCAACGACTTTTTGACATCGACCGCCACAGGTCTTCGCGCCAGTCTCTTTCTCATATAATCAATGATCGTTTTCCGAATCACTTTGGACGAGTTGAAATCCAAGTCGTAGACCTCAGGAATGATGTTGTCGAGAATATTCTCGGTCGTTTCGGATGTGAGAACTTTTGCAAATCTTTCGCTTGCGAGGAGGCTGAGCCCATCAACTAGGTACATATCCCCTAGCTCCATCATTTTGGCGTGCAGCATCACGGGACAGTCGACAACAGTTTGCGATGAATCCGATGACTCCGATGCATCTGAGGCGTCTGAGGCGTCTGAGGCATCTGAGGCATCTGATAAATGCGATAATTCCGACGTATCCGACGATGATGCTTGGTCTTGCTCCACGGTAATTTCTGAAGGAAAGTCGTCGTACTCGCCGGTATAGATATAGTCCAGTAGTCGTTGAATCAGTACATCGGAGCTCTCCTTGATTTCGAAAACCCCACAAGCGCCCTCCTATAGATTGCATAAGCGACGGGAGCTCCAAATGGGCATGGGGGTTTGCCACTTTACCTTCCACGGACCAAGACATGCTGCTCGAATTACTGCAGAACGTGAACAGACAACGATCCGGTGGGCTCGGAAGCGAGTTCCGCCGCAAACGATCTCGAGGTCACAGAATTCACCATCTTCGCGGTCTCTTGACAGACGGGTGTCAGTATAATCCTGCTGCTGGAACTCAGCCATGGGATTGCTCAATTCTGACTTACTTTGCAATCGCCTTGAGAACATTTTCGGAATGCTTCTGTACGTGCCATTTCGCAGGTGTTTGGTCCATGATTAAGTAGTTCCGATCTTTGTTACAACGCTGGGCTTATTCAAGATGCAGCACTAAAAATGACGAGTAATTATCGACGAATTCGTGCCACCTTGTCATTCAAAATGCCTTGAGAGTTGAGATGCAAATTCTGGTTCACAAAGAACGGTCGGGTTCTGCCACCTCGAGGAGTCGAGCTGCCACTGCTCAGCGGCTGGCTGGCGGCTGTAGCTTCACTCTCGCAAATTAGGCTGTCGCTTGTAGCTCAACGCCAACGCGCCGCCCTTATATAATAAGTTATGACAAACTAGGCATTTGGACTGTAACAGAGCGAGCGGCACTGTCTTATACTTTCCAAAACCGCCACAGTGACCGAGCACCGGCGCGCTCACATATTACTTCAGAAGGCCGCGAGCGAATTCAGACCAATATCTCATCGCGTCCTTCAACGACCTTTCGATTTCGGCCGTTAAAGGTAGTCGCACTAGTCTTTCTCTCATGCAATCAATGATCGTTTTCCGAATGAGACTGCGCCAGTTTGGTTTCATGAAAATGGTAACATAGACGTTGAGACTTGAGAATGATGTTGTCAAGAATACTCTCTGTCGTCTCAGAGGCGAGATGCTTCTCGAAATATGCATTTGCCAGTAGGCAAAGCCCATTAACTTGATACATATCCCCTAGCTCCATCATTCTGGCGTGGAGCATCACGGGACTATCGACGACTTGTTGAGACGATGGCTGGTCTTTCTCCGCAAGAGCAGCCGAAGGGAAATTGTTGTACATGCCGACATAAAAATAGTCCAACATCCCTATGACCAGCACATCAGAGCTGTTCTTGATTTCGTAAACGCTACAAGCGCCCTCCTATAGATGCGTGAGCGACAGGAAGTGTCGAATTGGCGTGGTGGGATTTGGTACGTCACCTTCAACGGACCACCACATGCCGCCCGAATTACTGAAGAATATAAACAGACAACGATCCGGTGGGCTTGAAAGTGAGTTCGGCCGCAGATAATTTCGAGGTCGCAGAATTCTCCATCTTCTCGGTCCCTTGCCAGGCAGATGGTGGCGTCAGTGTATATCCTCGATCTCACCGCTCTGACGCGCCGTAACCCCTGGCGAATTGCTCACTCATCTTGCGATCGCCTCGAAAAGCTCTTGGGAAAACATTTTCATGTGCCGACTTCGAGGAACTATCAACCAAGGACAACAGATTGAGGTGATGAACACCGCTCGAAGCGTATCTGTGCCACTGTGGTCCTTTAAGAGTCTTGGACCGAACAGTCTACAGATTAATCCGCAGCGGCCGCCGACAGGCGCAAACGCGTGCAGCAAACACCGTGAAACATGCTGAGATGGCTTGCAAACGCGCAGACCGACCAATAGGCATGATGACTCCAGAGTCCAGATTTGGCCATTTTTAGGCATCACAACGTGAATCCTCAAGCTATGGCATCGGCAGCGACGTCTTTTTGGAGAGACCATGGCAGGACAGTGCTTCTGAGCTTATCTGCATGACAGTGCATGGACGGAGGTCGCCCTCTCATTCGATGCTTGAGAAGTTGAGCCTTGGGGACTCGGAGCTTATATGCCACTCTTGCCTTCCTTCAATGGCAGGCATAATTCATGAATCGAGCAGGGTTACGAGTTTACCTCCAGTGTGCAGGTAACCACTACATATCGCTCGATGATCCTCGATCACACGGAGGTCACAAGCTGATGGTTGGAGCGAAGCCATGCAACAACACGGCTGGCTCTCTCTTCTTGCGCACGGTGTTGACTCGTTGGGCTCGATTCAATTCTTCTCTCAACATCATCATCGCTCACAGCTATCGTCTTAGTTTAATCTCAATCATGCAAGCTCCGCCGCACCCCCCCTATTACATAGTAGGCATTTGAGCTGCAGTGGCGCGACCGGAACCGTTTTGGCATTTCCACCACAGTTGGTACAGTGGCGGCGTGGCCGAGCACCGGCATGTCCTTGAAAGACTTGAAAAGGTCGCGAGTGAATTCGGGCACGTCTCTCGTAGCATCCTCCAATGAACCTTCGGCCTCCGCTGACAAATTTCTGTGCGTCAGTCTTCTTCTCATCGAATCAACAAGCGCTTTCCGAATAAGTCTGCACGACTTGAATTCCATTGCATAGACTTCCGGAACGATGTCGACAAGAATGTTCCTTGTCGTCTCAGATTTGAGAAGGACCCCAAACCTTTCATTGGCGAATAGGCCGAGCCCGTCAACTAGGTACTTATCCCCTATCTCCATCATTTTCGCATGAAGTAACACGTGGGGAGCTGGCCCAAGTTTGGCGACTTTTGTTGATGATCGTTTGCCATCCTGTGTTGGGGCGTTCGAAGGCAAATCGTCGTAGGTACCCGTGTAAATGTAATCCAGCATTCGTCTAACCAGCGCATCAGAGCTCTCCTTGATTTCGAAAACGGCACAAGCGCCCTCCTATAGATGTGTGAGCAACGGGAACTCGGGGGTGCCAAACGGGTATCTCTTCAATGACTTTACCTTCCATGGGCCAAGGCATGCGGCCTGAATTACTGGAGAATGCGAACAGTCAACAGACAACGACCCGGTGAACATGGAAGCGGGTTTCGGTTTCGCCGCAGACGACGTCGAGGTCACAGAATGTTCCATCAAGGCGATCCCTTGGCAGACGGATGTTAGTGTATTTCCTGCCACTGTGGCTCTACTAGAGAATTAGGATTGCTGACTTACTTTGTCACTGCCCTTAGAACCTTTTCCGAATGCATTTTCACGTGCGGTCTTCAAGATGCTACGTCTATGCCTTGTTTTAAGAATGCACAGTGCAGGCAGCAGCACTGACAATAGGCTATAGCGAGGAGCTAACAGTCTTGAAAAACGAAATGGAGTGAATCGTGATGAATGCAGAAAAGAATTTCAAGCGACTTGAAGAATCAAGCCTCGTGGCGGACGCCGGCCAGTGCAAACGCTCGCTTGCAAGTTGCAGCAAACACCGTGCCCAGACGCTCGAGAACGCGCACACGTGACACGCCAGCCAACAGACCTATGATGCCTCAAATTTTGGCGACTTGGAGGCGTCACAACTCTTTCAGACTTTATCAGGGTGGATGAAGGCCATTCGTTTCATTCGACGCTCTGGCAGCCTTTATGGCAGTCATTAAATGAAGCACGTAGACTCATTAATTCGACCCAAGTTTGCAGACAAATGCTTAGTTGCTCGGAGCTCAAATCTTGGGGCGCTTGCAAGTTTATGTCCACTATGAACCATAGGAATAGCACACTTGAAATGCTTCGCTCTACTATGATTGCACAATGTGTTTCCCATAGCCGATTCTATTCTCGTCTAAAAATAATGAGTGCTGATACCTATTACCTCTCCATGTGGCATGGGGAGTCCTGTCACATGAAGTCGTCCGACTCTGGATCTATTCTATCGTCATCATAGCAGTCACTGTCGCCGAGCATGAGCGCTTCCAAAGAGGATTTGAGAAGCTCGCAAGTAAAGTCGGGTATGTTTTGCGACACATCCTTTAAATACTTTTCGACGTCTTTCCCCAAGGGTAGCTCCGACATTTTCTTTCTCATACAGTCAATGACGACTTTCCGGATCGCGTCGGACGAGTCGATTTGTATGGCATAGACCTCCGGGACGATGATGACAAGAATATTTCGTACCGTCTTAGATGCGAGATATTCTGCGAACTTTTCACTTGTAAGTTGACTGAGACCCTCGACCATATACATATCTCCTAGCTCCGTCATCTTTAGATGCAGGTTCAAGTAGTCCACTATATCAAGTTCGGCGACTTCTTGGGGCGATAGGTGGTCTTTCCGCACGAGAATACCCGGATCAAAGTCGTCATAATCGCCGGTGTAGATGTAGTCGAGCATTCGTCTGACCAGCAAAGGAGAGGTTTCCTTGATTTCGAACACGCCACGAGCGGCCTCCTACGGTTGCATGTGAGCGGCCGGATTTCTACCTGGGCTAGGGCTTCGGGAGCTACAATCTTTACCTTCCACGGGCCAAGACACGCCGCGCGTATCGCTGAAGCATGCAGGCATACCACGTTCCGGTGAACTGGAAAGCGCCTTTCGCCACAGACGATCTCGAGGTCAGAAAACGATTCATCATCGCAGTCCCTGACAAGGAATTTATCAGCTGTGTATGTCCATTGTCATGGGAGGCATTGGCTGGGCCTTGCCGTTGGAGTATGAAGCGGGGCAAGCCGCAACATGGAATTCACGACTACCAGGTATGTCAATGATCAGTGGCGATAGCCAGTTCGTCTCTTAGCTGGTCAGAACAGAGGGCTACGACGTCACCCAGGCCATCTCATCCGTCGGCAATGGGCATACGTCCATTAACAAGACTCAATTCTCTGGCTTCTTGTAGGACGTATGTCGTTCTTCCTTCTTCCACGTGGCACGGTAGGATGACTTGCGCAACTTGCGCATAATTTCCAATCTGCCAATATCTGGGACCATGATCCTATACTGGAATCATGAATGGAGTAGGAAGCACGGGTGACGGCGCGGCTGCCCTGCGCCCTTGACAGTTGACACCATTGCACAACGACGAGCAAAGATACTGGAAGATTACCGGCGCAGAGACGTAAGAACCATGAGAAACTGACAAAGGTTCTATGACCTGTCAGGTCATGAAGGTCACGGCCTGCTTCCCCTCCTTCAATCGCATGAGCCATGGCGTGATGCATTTCCCCTCGCACAGTATGACTGCCCAATGTGGCCATGTCAAGTGAAACAGCGTTAGCGCTACCGCATACATATAAATACACTAGTAAAATGCCGTGACGCGAAGCTGTGCCAGTGCGCGCCAAAAATAGGCAAAACTTCGTGAGTGTGTTTGCGTCACGTGATGTGTGCGCACGTGATCGGATTTTTTTCAGGATACCGACCAATGGGAAGAGGAGTAGGCAGGAAGGCTCCACACCATACCCTCATATGTGAACTGAAAACTCGAGCATAAAGAGGCAAACACGAAATGTGCGCCTCCGCTACGCGTCGCCGCACGATTTCTTCAGTTTTGCCTAATAAATACATGTGACGAGGCTACATATCCCACGGAGTAGGCCGTTGCGTGTGAGACAATAAACCGGCCAAACTCAAAGTACACATGTACCTATACATACACGTACGGGGTAGGTAGTGTCTCTTTTTCTGCAGGGTAGTCTATCTATGTACTCCGTATGTATGTATGTATGTACTCCGTAGGTATGTATGTATGTACATATCGGGATTCGGGCGGCTTGTGACCCGGAATCCCTACCCGTGCGTTGCCCGATCTGTAGATGGCAGTGGAGAACGTGATCGGGTATGACAGTACGAATACCTACCTAGGTACACAAGGAACGTTCCGGTGTAATAAGGGGTTGGCTGCAGGATGCAAATGTACGTTGCGCGCATAAGATATGTATCGCAGAATGTCGGCATATTGGTGAATCGATATTGTGATCGTGATGTTCCTCTTCGTCTCTTCCACGCGCTGCATCGCCATCGGCCGACGGCTGCAAAGGTACCGTAGCGCCCGCCGCAGATCGACTCGAAACACCTCGATTGTATGGTTGGGCTCAACTGCAGTGCAACTGATATGGGGACTGCCGTGCATACAACAGTGCCTACTCCGTACATGCAGGTGTACACATGTATGATGTATGTATCGGAGGGTTGCATCTACGGAGTACAGGCATCATCGTGCCCACGAGGCGTTTCTGGTGTGTCGCACCGTGCACGTCTCTTGCAGGCCGAGCCTAGCCTTCGGTTCCTGCCGAGCTGAGAAAGTCAGCTGAGGGGCCGAATGGAATTTCTTGTCCCCCTCTTTTCGGCTTTGCTCCCCTTTCGCTTGTTGCTTGTGACACCGACGAGTGGCAACTTGCAAGACAACGCGGGGTGGTGGGCTGTGATTGTGCGATGCAACATCATGTGCGTAGGTAGCAAGACATTCGGCCTGCCTACCTAGTTTACCTTGCGCCACCGCCCCTGCATGTGACTCGTGACTCGTGAGTCTCGATTGCTATCTGTCGACGCGTACCTTCTCCGTAGATTGCGCAGCTCTCGATGTCTCCCCGCGGTGGTCGGTCTGCATGGGGAAAGCGAAACCGGGGCAAAAACGAGAGAGATCTGCATGAACGAAAAAAAGGAGACTATGGAAAAAAAGACATGTATATGTATGTATGTATGTATGTACTAGATAACAGAGACTTGACTAGCAAAAGGCAAAAGTAAAAGCCAAAAAGAAAAAAAATAAGTTATAGTTACCTCACAGAAGAGAAGGAGCAAAGTCAGGGGCGAAACGCAAACTGGGGAATGCAGCAAAGATGGGTTCCAAATTTCAATCCGGCGCAAGACGTGCTAGACTCGAAATGCATTGCGCGTATGGCATTTGAGTGAATATGCATATCCAGAATGTCCAAATGTATACTTTATTATACGGAGTAGGCGGTGGTGAGTCGCGATGAGCATGATTCGATTCGTTCGCTGTTACATCACTAGGTAGGTAAATTTAGTACACTGTGGACTAGTAGGTTCAGCGATCGGAACGGTATGTACATAGTCATAGATGTTTCGCCTCTAAGTTCTGGTAAGTTCTGGCACACGGCACCGATCCGCCCCCCAGTTTATTATCTTGTGGCGTCTCAGGAACAGCGACTCCAGCGAGGCAAGAAAGTGAGAGCATTGGGGCTGTGTCAACAAATCGAGGACTAGTTAGCAACTTAGCATATATGTAGGTTCATGTGCATACCTTAGAAGATAGGTATGTAGTTGGACCGTTGGTAGATATGTAACTACCTACATATGTGCAGCCTTAGTCGTCGCCCGTTGTTACTTTGTGATAAGCAGAATGCGCCTCATGAGCGTGCCAGGGTTTCCTTCTATTTATTTTTCTTTTTCTTCGCATTTACTTCATCTTTACTCCGTACAGTTCCGTACTGAAATGGTTCTACATGTACATGCATATGTACTCATCCGTCCTCCAGCGTTGCACTGAGAAGAAGGTCGTTCATGCGTGTTGCGCCATATGTAGGTACCTAGGTATGTACCTCTTTCATGGACACACGGACTTTTGATGGCCACCGGGATAAAAACTAGATTTGGTGTGGATCAGGAATTCGGTTGACAGAATATCGCATGGGGTGGTGCATTTGCAGGGGATCCTCTCGGGATCCTTCCTTCCACGAGCCTAGGAACACGAGTTAGGTACATAGTAGGCGGAGCAGACTAGGTACCTAGTGTGCAAGGGAAAAACGGGAAGCAAAAAAAAAAAGAGATTGTACTATCCGTACTCCGTATGTTACATGAAGAATTCGCGAACCGAAAGAGCATGTTTCAACGACACACAAATCTCCATGAAAGAGTCTTTGCAGTCAAAACAAATCATTATTAGACAAGGTCGGGCCGATGTGGCATCGTTTCCAATTGAACGGCGATGCAGTCCACGATCTCGATTCGATGCATTCAGCCACTCACAAAAGGGGAGCAGCAATCGGAGTGGGCCCCGGACTTCCGAGAGCAGAAGGATTTTGTGCCGGACAAGGAAGCCTTGCGGCATTGAGTTTCAATTACGTTTGTGCCCTTTTTTTTCGGACGTTTTGTGTGTTTTTCTTCAATGCAACGGTGTACTTTGGTTGGAGTCTTGGACAGTGGTTGCACCGGAGCTGTCGGTCCTGTACTCCGTAACTCTGTAAAATCGTGAATACATATTCATGACAACTTACATGGCCAGCAGGCGGCAGGAAAGCCATATTCTTCACGAATCACGATTCACGATGAGTCTACCCAGATTCCAGAGTCCGAATGAGGAAACATGGCTTCAGTCGACGAGGCGTTGGCATTGCAGGCTGCCAATGTACCAATTGGGGTATGTATGCGTCTTTTCTTCTGTTCTTGCTCCAAAGAGACGGAAAGCTACGAACGCCGTGGTGGGCATGGAAGCCCCTGTTTGTCGTGTTGAACTTGGCTCATTGCTGCCTTTCTTGAGGCCGCGCCCCACAGGCCGACTGGAATGAAATATGTACCTACGGAGTACGGAGTACACAGGTATGTAATTCCGTCAGATGAGCAAGAGGAAGAAAGAGGAAGAAAGAGGAGGAACAAGCAGGATCGGGAAGGAGAGAGTAGTCAGAGAGGTTGTGAAGCCTCGAGAGGAAGGCACCGTTCAGTGTTCACTGTTCACCGTGTACCTGGCCATCACGGTTCCTTCAATGGGCAGGCACGCCGCACGAATGGCGCACAATCGCGCACAATTGCGCACGAATAGCAGGCACGAAGGACAGGCACGTAGCGTTTCAAAGAGTTCAAGACGCGATTTGCATTTGACGGGTGGCGCACGTGGAATGCCGATCAGGTGGCACGTCATCGGCCACTAAGATGGCTACTTTATTTGACCGCAACGTACGACATTCGGCGCCGGCATCACGACACCTTAATGGACAACCATCAAGACATGGACCATCGAACCATCTGATGCAATGCGAGGGCAAAGCTGGAACATGTTGGGTTCCTGGATGGAAACAACTTGCAAGATATGTATGTACATACATAGCGGAAGTGGCCGCAGCCGGGGAACTATGTACCCATGTATGTGCCAATGTACATGCATATGTATGTACCAACGAGGCGATGCACACACGTGACACGGGGAATTGATCACGGCCACGATTGGCTACCGTAGCATTATTGCCAACGAGACTATGTATGAACATTGAAGAGTCAAGACGTCAGATATGGATGGATCATATTGTATGTACATAATACTGTAATGCAGTCCTGATCATGCATTGACGATGCTGCGTTGCATGCTAAGATCCAGACGCTCCAGATATGGTACCGGTAATGGGGACTGGGAGATTTTGACGGATATATATGTAAAAAAAAAGTCGTTCAGTTGTCGACAGTTCGTTTGACGCTTGCGTGCCGTCGTTGGGGTTGGACAAATCCGAGCCATTCCCGGCTCACAATTTGCAGTTTGGCGCATCTTTGTGCACAGTGCAAAGCGCAGGAACGGAAACGGACTGCGTGTCTGCCGCTGTCCGCATTTGTGGCTGACTTTTCTCTGCCCTCTCCAGAATGAATTCTCAACGGGTGGATTTCTCGTGTCTTCTGTCACCTCAGACCTGTACCTGCTGTGGCCATCGGGTGGATCTGGTCTGGAATCGTGATGGAGGAATCGAGGATGGATCACATCATGGATCGCATCATGGATCACATCATTCAATGGCGATTTCGCGGCGGCGGCGCTGTCACCCGGAGCACGTTGGTGCTGCAGCACCGCTGAATGGCACCTAGAGGCTCCTGAAGGCACCTGAATGGTACCTGGAGCAGGCCCTGGAGCGGGGCTTAGGGGGGGGGGTTCGCTTAACCACTAAAGGTCGCTTGGGGGAGAGAGGAGAGGGGGCAGCTCCCTCGCGCTCAATGGCTTATGCCGGCGGGCCGCGGCACACAGCATGGACCATGAGAAAAGAATTTTGCAGTCACTTGAGCACTCGACCGGCCAGGGACGAACACCCCAGAATCAAACCGGTGGACATGAATGAGCTGACTTGATGGATCCCGCCCAGTGTCGCTCCACTCTCAAGCCCACGGTGCAAATAGGCTTGCAAACTTGCAAAGTAAATGTAGGTATGTATGTACTCCGTATGTATGTACATACTCCGTATAGAGCGAGAGCCTGTTGCTGGTGGAGACAAGGCTGGAGTTATGTATGTATGTACATAGGCACATCACCGGCGACCGCTCGTGAGTCGTGGGACAGGGGAAGGATTGGGTGGCGCTAAAAAAAGAGGACGAAAGAAGGACGAAACAGGAAAGAAGAAGGAGAAAAAAGGAAAAAAAAAAAAAAACGAAGCCAAGCCATGGGGCCAGGACCAGGTACTTGGTCTTCCGCCGCAAGCCGCTCGGCATTCTTGACTTTTGAGGTCTGGCCCGTATATAAGTTGACGATGCCGCCGGAGGACGATCCCCTTCTAGTGCTTTCGGATCGATCTCGAAGTTCTTGATACATACCTACTTCTTCACGTTGACATCAGTGGGACATCTGGTCGGACATCTGGTCGGACATCCACCTGTATCTACTCGACACCCGTCTAAGGTCTTTGCCACTTGCAAGCTACTCGACATGGACTGCATTCTTTCATGACATCTTCACACCAGCCGCTCACCCGCTCTCGAGAATAACAACCATACCAATTCGTCCTACACTGCATCTACCATTGGCCAACGAGACGACCCCGTGCAAAAGACATCGCAAAATCACAACGCCGAGCTTTCGCCTACACATCCGCTAGACAAACAGCGCCGTCGAATCACCCACACTCGTTCGCGCCACGCGACCACTTTAACTAAAGTTTAGACCAACGGGTTTGACAAACGCCAACGCTAAGCTCAGCTGGCAACATCGCGAACATCGAGCAAGAAATATCGAACATCGAACCCCGCCCCCCCCTGGCAAGCCGTTTCTCAGCCGTTACTCGACTTGTCGCCGACCAAACCCGTTTCGGGCATGCTCTTGGTGGCCTAGGAAGGGTTCCGCGCTCTGTCTGTGTGAACGAGGACCGTTTTTCGTACAAGCCTTGGCAGCTGTGTCGCCCTGGACGTCGAACGATAAAAATACATACCCCAATTGACGACAAAGGAAAAGAAGAGAGCACATCGTCGACTTGCCGTACGATTCAGTGACATTGAAGATAACCCCGCCGCCCCGCCGCCCCTCTTTCCCAAACCAGCGACGGATATCACTGGCTACCATCGGTTCACGCAAGGCTGCGCATGTTACGCAGTTCAACGCAGAAGACAGACAGTCGCAGAAGTCTCGAATCCTCGATATACATCATACGTCAAAATGCCCCACCTCGTCTCCAACTTCCTCCGCTCCTCGTCAGGCAACATCTCGCATATAAAGAAAGCGGCCGTTTCGCGGTCTTCCCGCACCAGTTCGCGGAACAATTCGGTCAGCGCGAGTCCCTACGCCTCCGACTCCGAGGATCATGCCCACCACATCTCTGTCAAGATGCCCGAGCTGGGGGATGCCCTCAAGAAGCACCGTCTGTCACTCCCCTTTGGCCGCTCCAGACACGACGCTCACGGCCATGGACACAGCCATAACCATGCGCACAATCACCACACCGGACACCATTCGTCGTCCCGCGCACCGGCCTCCATGGAATGGAGCATCGAGAGCCCTCCCGTTGTGTTGTACGGAACGCCCGAGGAGAGTTCTGGCGCGCTCATCTCGGGCCTCTTGTACGTCGACGTCCACGACGAGGTACTCGAGCTTGATAGCTTCGTCGCCACGCTGACGATGCATACCAAGTTCAAGAAGCCTTTCCAGAGCCACTGCGCCGAGTGTCAAACCAAGATCACGGAGCTCCAGGCGTGGCAGTTTCTCGCGCAACCTACGTCACTGCGCCGCGGAAATCACCAGTTCCCCTTTTCAACCCTCCTCGCCGGTGATCTGCCCGCGTCCACCAATACGCCCGTCGTCTCCATCTCATACCACTTCAAGGCCCAAGCCATGGCAGTATCTCCCTCAGCCTCAGCCTCCGTCTCGAACCTCTCATCAACCTCCTCCGTGCCTCTCAAATTCGAACGCACCCTCCACATCAAGCGATCCCTTCCCGAGCCGCTCTATCCTCACCATTCCGTCCGCATCTTTCCCCCCACCAACATCAAAGCCAGCGCGCACTACAACTCCGTCATCCACCCGACCAGCAGCAACACCGTCACCCTCAAACTCGACGGCCTCATGACACACAACGAAAAAGTCCACACCGTCGATCTCTGGAAACTCCGCAAAGTCTCCTGGAAACTCGAAGAAACCATCAAAACCCTCGCGCCCGCCTGCGACAAACACGCTCCCTCCACCTCCGCGTCCACCACCACACCATCAGACGATGACTCCCCCTCTCATGCCACCCCCAAACACGCCGTCTCCCGTACCGAAACCCGCATCCTCGGCGAAAAACAAATCCACGAAGGCTGGAAATCAGACTTCTCCGGCAACGACGGCATCGTCGACTTCGAATTCGACTATACAATGACACAATTCAAAACCCACGCCAAGGATCCCCCCCGTTTTGCCTGCGATGTACACACCCCCGACAGTACCACCCATGTATCCCATGCGCTGCAACTGGAACTCATCGTGTCCAAGGAATTTGCGCCAGAGGGGAAACCACATCTTGCGTCACAGACGGGCACGGGCCGAATCCTGAGAATGCATTTCGCGGTGCATATGACGGAGTATCCCGGCTTGGGGGTCAGTTGGGACAATGAGTCGCCGCCGGTGTATCAGGATGTTCCGCCTAGTCCGCCGGGGTATCCCACAGGAGAGGAGAGGGCAGGAATGGGGGAGGGGAAGGGGGAGAGGGAGCCGCCGATTGAGTATGCTTGTCTGGAGGCGTTGGAGGCGCAGAGGCAGGGGAGTGGGAGTGAGCCTGGGTCGAGGAGGCCGAGTGCGTCGGCGGGGAGGGCTATTTTATGATGGGTGTTCTGCCTTTTTTTTTTTTTTTGCGGTCTCATATCTCCTCTTTTTTGTGTTGGGGGAGTGCTTTCTCTTGTTGTTTGATGAGCGGGGTGGTAATGAAGTTCCATAGCGTGTATTTGGCGCTCTTTTTTTTTTTTTTTTTTTTTTTTGACATCTCATGTTTGTGTTTGGGGGGCTTGAATCTCGATCTGATTGGCATGCTCTTTTTCTGATTTATATCTACTCTCATCTCAACATCTTTTTCATCTTTGCGCAGGGCCTCATTCGTGTATCCGTTTGTGTTTTGGCAAGTTTTCTTATATACTTTCCTTGTGTGTTGAGCGTTTGATCCTTTTTCGGGGTGGTTTTTTTTTTCGTCTGCTTTTTCAGTGTTTCAGCTTTCTACAGCATTTTATACCCTTGCGAGGTTCTGAAAAGGGGAGGAGGGGGCCAGTATACAGCATACTGTGGTGGCTCAGGACACACGGTCACGGATTATGGATATAGACAGGCTTCAAGCGATTTGATGGCTTGTGGGCTTGTCGGGCGGTGGAGAGTCACCGTATAGTAGAGTGATGGATGGACACCTCGAAGAGAGACTCAGGGCAGGAAGAGATGAGTGGTAGGATAACTAGTGGCAGTATGAAATAATAATGCAGTGAACGATGATGGCGTTGCAGAAGCAGATGAACGTTGAACGATGCAAGTGACGATGATTTGTGACAGAGAAGAATCATGGTCACGTATACGGGTATGAGATGCAGTAGGTATGCCTTGACCCGGTGAACAGTAGCACAGTCACACAGTGGCAAACGGTAAACCTCAAAGTACAATGGTTAGGTAGTTTGATACATGTACGCAAAGTGGCAGCTGATGAGCCATTGGCATGGATATCAGGGTAACAAGTTGAGCAGTCAACATTGAACAAGGAAACCAATGTCCATCAGTGGTATCATATATGTAGTTAGCCATAATAAATCAATAACCAGAGACGGTCTAGTAAACAACGCAAACAAGCTAACTCGAAACGATTGAGTACGTCGAACTGTACAAGTACGTACAAGCATCGACAAGTTACAACTCGATAGAGTGACGATCTACAGACCAGTGAGTCGCACACACACACACCCATCCAAACACCCACGTGGTCAAAAAAGGCCGCCACCCGCATATTCGGCAACCCGACCGTCCGCTGGCCGAGTCTCCGAGATCAATTCAATACAAGTCCATACAAGTATTCCGCCGTCCAACTAGCTCGATCTCACATGCATTCATCACGATTCACTGCCAGGCACAGCCACGTTCCGCGCTACCGGAACCCGGCTGGACTCTGGAGACTGGACACGACATCGGATGATCCAGTGGGTCAGTGACTCACATCTACAGTTCTACACACATGCATTTTGGTATGTTGGTACCTACCTGTGTTCGTATGTAGGTAGGTACCTACTACCTAGGTAGGTTACAGGTATGTAGGTAAATTTTATTTACCTAGGTACCTGGTACATATATGTAGACGTCATACGCTTCACGCCACTTGCCCCAGCTTGAACAGAGGCGCCATTGTCGGAAGCGTTTTCTTCGGCTACATAGGTAGTACAAGATACCTTTACGTGCCTCGCTGAATGGGGAAATTCCAATGACTCCACGTGGAGTTCTTACAAATATACGGGATCAAGTCTGGAAATGGTATGAAGCAGGACTCTGAAGGAAAGTGTCCTGCGTGCTACGGTGCTACCTATAGCCTTTACCTGGTATGTACATGTAGTGGCCTCATAAATAACGCAAAACTCTCTCAGCTTTCCGTCGCGACACGCCAATGAACCTTTGTCAATACGCCGTTTGAAGCCATTGAGTAAAAATAAGGAGCTTTCGCACGGAGAATCCCATCTATTGAGCACTTGATCAGGCGTATTAGCCGCGCACATCGTGATTGAAGAGGGAGTCTTCAAGACTCCTCCGACCTCGGGGCTCGTGCGCAGGATCAGAAAACGCTTTACTCGCCAGGATTGGGGCATTTTACCTCATATCTGATATGCGACGTCTTCAAACATAGATGAATAGGCAAGATGCGCGCCTCAAGATTCTACGGACATGGTTTGTAGTCCTGCATTGCAAAGCCATGACACGTGCAGCGCCCATTCAAACTTCAAAGATGAGCATACTCCAAGAAAGGATTCCGATTTGCTCTCCATATTGTGATATGTCGTTTGCGGGATTTTGCTGCGGTTTATGCACATGAGTGCTCTGTTGAGGACGGCGCTGGACAGACTCAGATGTACTTAATCGTATACTTTACTTGAACCACGAATCACGATAACTTGGTCTTCAAACTATGGATTCCGCTCATTATAGGGTCGAAGGAAATTGACGTCAAATACGTACAGGAAAGGAACAATTACAAAACGCGCCCGTCGTAGTTGCATGTATTGAAGCGATATTTACTACGGTAGTCAGGACTCAGGGTCCTTTAATCGTGATTCGTCCTCCCCGGAGACTCGGGAGCCCAGCTCAAGGAGAGGCTGACAGCCTGACAGCTTGCCATGCGCCATTGATCGTGATGAAAGTGGGAAATATCTTTCGAATATGCTCAATTATGAACACACGCACAGTTTTTATGATGAAATCAGAACTATGACAAGCCCGTAACTGCCTGTAACTGTCCGTTAGGATTGGCTTCAATAAGCATAAGCACCCACACCGTACACGTTTCGACGTATGTTGAAAAGTCTATCAAACAGGTGTTGCTTTCTCGAGTGACGAGTCCCACGTTGCGAGGGGTAGACTGTAGTTGAGCAGCCGGTTTCAACTTGTCTCGGTGCCGAATTCCAATGCCACGTCCGTCTCCTCATCCAGTTTGACACTTTGACCATCTTTTCCGCGACCCGCGGGCTTTCCCAAGTTTCTCTGCCCTCTCGTGGTTCCAGAACTTCCAGGCTGACACTTGACAGTCGCCAGCGATGCCCATTGCCTGCACGGCTTTGACAGATGGAAACTGTCAGATATCCTCTCTCCCAGAAATGCCGAAAATACCTACTTACCTCCTAATGACAATGTCAGACGTTACGGGGCGGAGCCGAACGGCCCGGACCTGAATCAGTCAATTCGGACTCGACGTGTTCGTGCGATTTCTGGCGCCTCAAAAGTTCGTTCTCGCGCCTCAAGTTTTGATATACCTCTTCTCTCTGTCGCAATTTCTCTTGCATCTGCCGGTTTTTTTCTTCACCTTCTTTTGCATCTCTCATGGCCTTCTTGATCTCTTCCACCACGTATTCTTTTCTGGATTGTTTCATTATTCGGAAACAAGTCGAGCCTGCGGCAGTTCGTCTCTGTTTCTTGCGTACTTTGAGTTTAAGCGATCGCGTCGCAGTGTCGAGCGCCTCGAGTGTCTGACTCTCGCCTGTTTGGTTCCGAACAGGCTCTCCCACCTCCGAAATTTGTTGACCCTCTGTGTTGGGCCTCCTCGGAAGCTCGACAGGTGCACTCGGTGCGGAACGAACCGGGAGAAAAATGATTTGACGACGACCCAGCTCGAAAGAGGGCACGAAATCGGCACCACTCATTGGGCTTCTCTCCATGTGTGCTGTAATGGACTGATGTGAAAATTTGATCTTTCTCTAGACTCTCGGATCATGGATGGTCCCAACTTCCGGGTTGAGCCTTGAGGCCGCAGGCGAAATAGGTGTCTCAGTTTTACAAGGATACACAGAGTACAGAGCAATTGTCCCATCGGACACTTTTGGACGCCAGTATCGCGCCCTGCATAGCCGTATTGGCGGTATGGCGCACCAAAATCTGTCTGGAGAGTAAACTTGTACGTCTGTACGATTTCGTTTCGATATACTGTCATTGACCGCCCGCAAATTATGTTTTCAAGTCTTTACTTCCCTTCGCTCGCTCAAACCGAGCCATAAATCATCCGCATGCTGCAGCCTGCATGCATCAACACTCCAACTTTCACTGTTCAGAACTCTTTCATAGCTCCAACCCGTTCTCTTCTTAGTACTCATGAGTCATCCATCATCTGACATCGAAGCAATGATACCCTCGCTAGTAGCAAGAAGACGACGCGTCGAGGAGTTGAACTCAAAATGGTTTGATCAGAACGAGCGCGAGAACGGCGCAGCGCTCGACGTTTCACCTGCGTCGATAGTTCGCATAGTAATCAAGATTCAAAATGTCGAATTGGCAATTGACATCCGTGAATCATGATCAGGAATTAATATGCCCTCGTCACACGTCAAATCGGCAGCAAGACACTAGACAGCCTCAAGAAGGAATTTCCATCGCTCCAACCGTCTAGGATGTTGCCAACTTGCCTCAGCCTCTGTGACAAGGGCCAATATGTGGGACAAGGAACTGAGGAATGTCAATCCAAAACGTGATGATTGGCTGTGACTCTACAAAGGACTCTAGAGGCATTTGTCCTCCCTCTGAGCCCTCGAGGTGGCCAGCGATGATATATATACATGAATCGCAAGTGTCCCCCTAAGAGGCTAAGACCTCAGTGCTCACTGTCCCAGCTGCAATTTGCAAACTCCCGGGTGTGCCGGCAACCGTTACAATGCAGATATACGCTCTACCAGTAAGCGCTAACCTGGCATACAGCTAGTCAAAAGCGCTGTACTGGCAAACTTTGCGCAGGCAATCGCTGAGCCGGCAACCTCTATGTCGGTGCACAGCGCCCCCGGTTGGAATGTCTCAGAGGGGGACCGATGTGCCTACACGTGTGAAAGCAACAGACGGTCTTAATAATAACAATAATTAAAGCCCCTCAGAGGCTCAGTCGGGACGAGACTTACTGACTTAGGGTTTCGATTACTGATCTCTCCGAAGCCATCTTAAATCCATGCGCGGTATCAAGATTCAAGCCCGGGGCCCCGGAGCCGTAAGAGAGCCCCAGCTAGGCGCCCAAACGAACGAGTCGTTTCGGAGGGCGCACAGCCTTTAGTTGGCGACCATTACCTACCTCTCAATTACAATTATATGACCAAATTAGGTACTCAATCGGGTGACGTACAATGTACATGGAAGATCCGCTGTATTGACGCGACGCGACAGACAGTGAGGTTTTGGAGTATTTTTGCCCCGGCAAGCCACTGTCACTTGTAGGCTGTGAGGAATCGGATATCCCATTCCCTGCCGACCCGACCAAAAGGTCAGAACACTAAGCTGATGAGAACCAGCTTAGTGCGGGATATATAGGTACATGAAAACGACGGACAGAGCAGTTGCCAGTTACGGGTAACCGTCACAGCCACCACATCATCTCTCGACAGCTTTAATGCTTCTTTCAACGCGATGATGGCCAAAAATGTGTGAAAGACGGCATATTGTATAAATACTGCGCGAATGGCATCCCAGAATCCAGATCACGACTGGTCAGGGCTATTTTTGTGTGCCTACCTACCACGATGTCACGGCCTTATAGAATTATGGAATTACACGAAAATGTGGTGAGAGCCCTTGTTTTTTTAGATTGACATGCATCCACGAGTATAATTCTATCCGGTAGAAAGATTACGGTACCGGGTACGCTACACCACCTGTTACTACTACTAGTAACTACCTAGGTACGGATAGTAACTAGGTACTAGGTAGTAGGTACGAAGTATGGCGTCCAAAAGTGTCCGATGGAACGAATGCTATCTGTTGATCTTAAGATCTTTTCCATTCCTCTTGATCTCTAGCTTTCTACCTTCTCTGCAACCATGTCGAGGCCTGCGATGGTTCAAGTTTTTTTTCTCAGCTTGAGCCTTGAGGAGCGTTCAACGTTGAACTTGCCCCTGTGTCTTTATTAAATTAATTCTTATATGAAGCCGACCCCGTTTTTTTTTTTTCTTCATCTTTTTGGTTCACTTCATGTATTTTAGCTAGGCAGACAGTGCATGAGCTTCTATCCCAAATTCTTCATAGGCTCATAGCCTAACGGACGTCGGAAACTCTGGACAGGTCACAGTCTCGACCCAGAGAAGCAGACTCCAGAGTGGTGTTGTGATCTTCAAAGCGAGTCCGGGCTTGGATTTTAGGTGGCTTTGAAGAGATCAGTAATCAAAATCCTCAGGAGTCAGCTTATGAGCCGCGCAGCGGGATGGACAAGTTCCTCCTGGGTCCGTGACTCTGTACCGTGTACGGATGGCACACAAAGCCCTTCAAAGAACTGATGCAGATGGGGTACCTACCTTAGGTACCTGATATCTAGTCGGCACGACGGCAACTGTGGGTTATAAGTTGAATTCATCAGTTCCTAGGCCAGTGTGTAAAAATGGCTAATTATGGCTTCGCCGCTCGCTTCGCTTCGACAATGAAGAAACGCCCAGCCCCTGGAAATAGGTACGAGGCATTCCGGTCGCCGGTCCGATGAACTTGTATACATACTTCAATGCACAAAAATAAAAGAAGAAGAACGGAAGAAAGGATCCTGGATAACCAAAAAGCAAAACTTCAACTTCAAAAAAGCGACTCGTTAGGTACATACTTCCGATACTGAGTTACGAGTACATACATACATACCTAAGTCAGAGAGACAGAGACTCCAGGGGTACATTGGTAAGGTAGGGATAAGGCGGAAGCGGGGCGGGTTGTCCACGTGGATGTGGTGTCACTGGTGTGACGAGATATCAATGCGAGACGAAGGCGAGATGGAAGGGGCCGACAAGGGGGGCGGGCGCTCGGAAAGCGGCAGAAATGCCAGATCTGTAACCCTCCCCCGGGCCGCCGCCCCATGTCCATCTCCATGTTGCTCATTGGACCCTCAGTCTTCAGACTGAGATGACACTTCCTAAGACAGTGAGACTGAGGGTGGGCCGGAGTCCTAAGTAGAGACATGCGTTAAAGCACAAAGAAACTCCTGCAGCGATGAAACCGATGCGCATTAAGAAGGGAGGTTGGGGGAGTAACTTGGGGGCGGGGAAGCAGATGGAGACGGAGTCCCATATGTAGGTATCTACCTATGTATGTATCTAGCTCTGCCATCGGCGCCAGATACCATGGGCCATACATAGTATACATCCGAGGGGAAGATGGCCATGTGAATCAGTCACAGTGTCACAGTGATTACAAGGGAGAGAAGAAAGAATCGACATCAGAGACGCAACGGTGAGAAATCCTCCCTCGGGCCTTGTGCAGCTTGCAAGTCGATATGTGGAGACTGGTAGTGATACGGAGCAGGTACCTTCGCGCGTGACCCCCCTTTGGTACAAGCTTATTGGTTGCACGCATAAGCTTGGGAGCGGCCTACAAGCTTGTTCATTCATTTCGCCCTTACCGGGGGGCGATTTGC